>JBBPBX010008872.1:32471-53205 GCA_038048925.1 Garcialebias charrua
TATATATATATATATATATATAATAATAATAATTTTATTTAAAAGCGCCTTTCATGACACCCAAGGACACTTAACTGTCTCTGTGACAGACACAGAGACAGACAGATAGACCGACACACACACAGACAGACATTGGCTCTTTTTATCTGTTGTCCAAAATAGAAAAGATGAATATATATATATATATATATATATATATATATATATATATATATATATATATATATATATATATATATATATATACATACATACAGTATATGACAGAAACAGAGACAGATATTCGCGCTATTTATCTGTTGTTGCAAATAACCAACCGGAGACAGATGGCCAAGCGTTCTTCAGCTGGGATCGAGCGCCTGTAGCTGGTGTCCTGGTACGTGATGCGGGCACCAATGCGAGACAGCAGGTCGTCAAACTGGGCACGGGTCAGACGGAAGTACCGCTTAAAGCGCTGCTCGTCCATGCGCAGCTCCTGGATTAAATGGTGAAACTCCCCGAATTCAGAACGCCTCTGAATAGTTTCATGGACCCAGACACGGCGCCTTGCACGTCTTCGGCGTGCCACTAGCAAACATATTAATAAAGCTGCCTCCACATCATCCGCCATTTTGAGAACAGACGAACAACAAGACCGGAAAGAGAATCACGACGCTCCTCCCACACCCCGCCCCCACGACGCTGCTTCCAGGAAGCCGCCGCAACACTACAGTTTGGACACCAGGGGGCAGTGCGTCCACTTCCGTGCGTGAGGAGCGTCTTTGGAGGTCAAAACGCTGCACTGTGTGAACACACCTGCTGTGGATACTTTCCAGAGCCTCTCCAAAGATCCACGACGGTTCGATCGAGTGGTGGAGGAACGGGTACCGCTGGTCCTCTGGCAGGTCCATCAGAGTCAGCCACAAATGGTGCTGGGCGATGACCACTTCAGCCATGCATCTCCCCTGAGCGATGGCCGCGGTCCCCATCATCCGGAGGACAAAGTCTGTCACCCTGCGGGATTTCTCCAGGATCTCTGCAGCATCCTTTTTGTTTGTTGTCTGTTGGAGCTCCTGCAGCTTCTCCGCCAAGTAGGCCTGCATCATGGCTGAAGCGTTCATGGAGCGGACCGTGAGGCCCTGAGCTCGGTAACATTTTTCAAGCTGGGAGGCCGAGGCGTAGCAGGCCTTGCTGGGCAGAGTTGGCTTGAAGCCTGATGTTCTGGGGGCTAAGTGGGCCGCCAGCGTGTCCTCCATCTACGGGACGGTGGCTATTCCTGCTACCTCCATGCCGACGATGTTGAGGAACTAGGAGAGAGGCAGAAGCATGGGAGGCCTGGGTTCAGCCCAGGTGCGAGTCAGCTCCATCAGGAAATCAGGAAAAATCGGCATCCTGTGCCTCGTGGCCGACTACTGCTTTGCGAAGAAGTAGTTCCCCGCCAACCTCGTTACCTGTTGTCGAGGTGGGGGTTCTGGCCAGCTGATCCGCAGCATGTCCGCTGCTCTGCGACACAGGTCGAACAGAGCGGGGATGGAGACATCAGTCTCTGGGTGAGCTGTCGTCGGGCTCTAGGAGAAGTCCTCGTCTTCTCCCTCGTCCTTGTTTTCAGCTTTGTCGTCTGATATTTCATCCGAGGCTGTTAGCGAGAGCTCATCTGCGCGTAACAGGCTTCTTGTATCAAACTCAACGGTGGAGTCCCCGGCGGGGGCCACCATGTCCATACTGTCCCCCCAGTCAGCGTGGCTGTTGTCCTCCAGTTCAACGGCCTCGAGCTCCAGTGTCGGAGTGATTGCCTCTATAAGGTCTGGGTCCCGCGCTGCCGCAGTGCCACCCATGGCCTTGACCACGATGTCCACGTGACGCTTCCTCACAGTCTCAAGCATCTGGCTGCAGTGAGGGCAGGACTCGGGGGATTCCAGCACTGTCTTAGCGTGCAACATCCCCAGGCAGACGGGACAGGCCTTGTGGGTGTCCGTTGCCAAAAGGGAGTAGCCGCAGCCGCTGGGACAGGCTCAGGAACTGGGGCTCGCTGGCCTGCTAGTCTTCTTAGAATTTTTGGATTTTCGCTTTCCCTTCTCTGGAGCCATGGCTGAGAAGAGTTGAGCTCGTTAGCTGTAGCTAACATGGTCCGGAGATGTCCTCTTGTCGAGTCGCTCTCATTGGCTAGCCTAATAACTCCGTTAGCTAGGTAGCGAGTGACGCAGTTAGCGTCGTCGAGTGAAGCTGAGAAGAGAGAAGAAAAAACCTTGAGGTTAAATAAAATGCACTGGGCTAGCTTTTGCTAACCCAGCAGTATGTAGGAAATTTCTCTGTACGCTCAGGGTAGGGAGCGAGCTCACCTCCAGTCGAGCGATGCAGTCACAGAGAGTCCCACGAAGTTCAGGTGTAAGCGAGGTGAAGGGCATAAAAGAGATAGAAGGCTGGGCGTCAGCCTCTTTTATACAAAGAGGGCGGGGCCTCTTTGATGACGCTGACGCCCACCTGCCTTTTCAAGGCGTCAATGTATTACTTCAGGTGAACCGCGCGATGGCGCAATTCCCATAGTCATATGTTGCACTGAGTGTACTGACTGATAAGGGAAAGCTCATCTTAATTGTTCAGTGGAAAACAACATAAAACAAAACTACAACATGTGGAGATAAACTTTGTTCTCAATCGCTCAAAAAGCTGAAAATATTCCATTCTGAGGCTGTAAAATCATTACAATTAAATATTTGAAATTTGGATAACTATGAGCAAATCATTTTTAATATCTTCCCATCCAATTTGCTTTATTATACATTTATAAATTACCTTACGATTATTAAAAAATACAAATTTTATTCAAACAAAAGAACTATAATAAACTCCTTAGGTATTCCAACGTGCAACACCAACTAATGCAACACCTGGAAGAACACAGTAAGTACTTTTAGCTTTAAAAGTAACTTAGCACAGACACCTGTTAGTAATTTACCTCCCTCACTTTGTCAACTTTGTGTTCCTACATTTATTGGCTCATAAACTCTAGGTGACAGAGATGTGCTTCCTGTGTTCTGCAATAATTAGAACTGAGGCAAATGAAGAAAGGAAAGAAAACAGATTCACCAAAACACACCTGCAGCAAAAAGTGTAAAAACATAGGGATAAATTTGAGCAGATGTGATCAAATGTTAAAAGTTGGATCAGTATTATTGTAGTTCATGTGACATGAGCACGAAAAGTATCAGCTCTGCTGGAATCAGAGCGCAGCTGTGTAATAGTACACTTTAACATGGCATTTGTTTTGCCTTCAAGTGCTAAAAATTAAGTTAATTACAAGTGAAACTGTTAAATGACGCAAACGTTGTGGTAAATGTGAAACTGAGGAATTTCTTATGCTGCGCTGAGACGATGAAAAGAAAAGAAGTAACTGCTTATATAATAGCCAAGAAATGTAATTTAAAAAAAAAAATTTATTGCACAGATTTATACTTTTGAAAAGCTGGACTTTGTGCTGCCGCTTTGGTGTGGGGGATAAAGCGCGCGGCACATGTTCTGAGGCTGGGCCTATCTGCAGGCGTCGCGGGTTCGCGTCCCAGACCCGTCGAGCTTCTTTCTGCAGTGTCTCTCCCCTCTCTACCCGTTTTGCCCTCTCCCTCTACAATAAAGGCCACTAGAGCCCAAAAATGTAAAAAAAAAAATAAAGAAAAAGAAAAGCTGGACTTTGATGACTGAGGTTTTATTCAAAATGTTTGAATGTTTTGCGTAGCTGGGCTAAACTTGGATGCTTTAATGAAAAAAGCTGTGTTTTATTGACATATTCATTTATTTACTTACAAAACATAAACATTTTATATACGTTTTATGAACAAGACGTTCTGAGAGGACATGAAAAGAGGTGGTAAAAGCTTGTTGGAAACGCAACTCTAATGCACGTCAACATATTGACTGACAGCCGGTACCATTAACACCTAAGTACCGTACTTTTTGCTGTACACATCCCACCGCCATATAAGTCACATCAGTCCAAATATGTCTAATAAAGTGGGAAAAAACATGAATAAGTGTTGTTTCGCTGTATAAGTCGCATCTATTATGCGTCACCGCTGCTGTGTAACGCTTGTCACACGTCACCACTGACCACCCGGAAACCTGAACCGGTGTTGCACCGAAAAATCAATTGCTGGCCAATGGCGGCCACATGAGCATGCACGGGAGGGAAATGCTGCTGATTTGACATTTGCTCCAGGAATTCCAGAGCGAGAAAAAGGTGGCTTTCTATGGCATGCCAAGTGTCTCATTAATAGCCACTTTTACCTGTTAATGGGACACTTGGCTTGCCATATTATTTGAGTGCCCTCTAGCAGCTGAAAATGGTAGTGTTCAATACTTTCTATGTCTGAATGAATTTAATCACCAGATATCAGCCAAATATTAGGTTATAAATATGGGAAAATACATAAAAAAGGCGATTCGCTGTCTAAGTCGCAGGGCATGCTAATTTATGCAAAAGGGTTTGACTTACACAGTGAAAAGTATGATAATAAAAGCCAAAAAAAAGCCAATTAAATATAGGCTCAAATTTATTTTTCTGATAGTCAATCACAATATGTTATCCATCCATCCATCAATCCATCCATTGTCTTCCGCTTATCCGGGGTCGGGTCGCGGGAGTAGCAGCCTAAGTAGGGAGGCCCAGACTTCCCTCTCCCCAGCCACTTGGAGCAGCTCCTCTGGGGGAATCCCAAGGCGTTCCCAGGCCAGCCGAGAAACATAGTCCCTCCAGCGTGTCCTGGGTCTTCCTCTGGGTCTCCTCCCGGTGGGACATGCCCGGAACACCTCACCAGGGAGGCGTCCAGGAGGCATCCTAACCAGATGCCCGAGCCACCTCAACTGGCTCCTCTCGATGTGGAGAAGCAGCGGCTCTACTCCGAGTCCCTCCCGGATGACTGAGCTTCTCACCCTATCTCTAAGGGAGAGTCCAGCCACCCTGCGGAGAAAACTCATTTCAGCCACTTGTATCCGAGATCTCGTTCTTTCGGTCACAACCCAAAGCTCATGACCATAGATGAGGGTAACAATTTTATATTAGGCACTCAAATAATATGACAATATAACAATATGTTATGAACCACTAGTACTGAATTTATTTTATTGAAACTCTGAAATTAGTTATTATACAGTACATCTAAAACTGAAAACTGACTAACCTTTGGAGTCATGTCAATTCAAGATGGCCACTACTGGTAACTGGCATTAGCCAACAACAACAACAGCAAAACTATCATTCAGTCAGTTTTACAGATATTGGCCTGAAAGTAGTCTTGGTAGCAGCTGACAGGCACAGTTTAGTTGTGTGTGTAATGATAAATTATACAATTTGTTTAATGACATTTTTTCCCTATATATAAAAGCTGGGAAAAAACAAATAAATAAAACATTTGTCTAAAAGTGATTTGTAATGCAGTGAAACAACTAATATAAAATCTGAATTGTGCCGTTTAAGAGCTGCCAGCTCTTTTTGCTGACGGTCTAATCTTGTGAAAGCAATTACAGTATATAAATTAGTCAAAGGGAATGAGGTTATAACATATTGATTAACATAGAACTTTTAGGTGACTTTACATAATGCATGAATGGCAGGAGGTACAGTGAGTTATTTCACTGCAGTTATGAAGAGACCAGCAATTTTCCAAGCATTAAAGCACAGGTTTTATATGACAACACACAGACTAGAAAACATATTGTGAAGCTGTCCTGCCTGAACATCTCTTACATATATGTATGAAGGTCATACTCTGATTGGTTATTGATTTGAACTGACTGGGGTCTCTTATATTCCTCAATGTTTTACCTGCAGACTGTCTACATGTGTAGTTTTGCCACGTTTACAAAGTAGCATCATGTATTGCATTACTATTCGTTTTCCTCATACTTATTTATGGAATGTATTTAGGATTGCCAATACCAGAGATCAGTAGGAACATGAATAGAAAATAAAAATGGCAAAGAAATAAAATGTGTCAATAAGGCTTTATTTATATGGTTGTTTGGATTATGCAACAGTCCAAAAAGGCATAATTTGTGGTAAAAAATAACTGTATGGATTGGAAGTGAACTCCAGAAACCATCTCATCACCATCAAGCCCACAATGTGAGAGTGCTGCTTGTAGGACTGAGTTTGTTCTGGCTCTCAGACTGATGAAGTCCTTTGGATGAAGGATGTTTCAACACAAAGCAACCATCCAGAGGACCTGATTTATCTTTGTTGGCTTTTTTTTACCAGGATTATTGAGCATGAACTTTTATGTAAGGATTGGTGTTGTTTTAAAATGTCTGCGGTTCACTTTGTGTTGGTAAATGGACTAGCCTTTAGCTCATCAATCCAATTAGTATTTCATATTATTTTTGAAGACTGGGGGCAATCAAATGGCTAGTTATGATGAGTTAAATATCAACTGAGCCCAACCATTCCACAAAACCCCACTTTAAAAGATAATTTGAAACTAAAAGTCGTACATCTGTGATAGAAGACAGGTATTCAGTATGGAATATTTATAAGTGCTTTTTTGAGTTTCACACTTTGCTTTAAAAGTGGAGATTAACCTTTAGGAGAGCCAGCTGGCATCCATCGACCAGTTCTGAGTTGTGTGTCTCCAGCCATGACTTCAATTCAAATATTTTTGTGCAAATACACATTGACTCTCTTCTTCCAGTAAACTCACCATATTTCACCCACATTATTCAACTTAAAACTACACGAATCAAACAACCAAATATAAATCTGCTCCTTGCTAAACTCTTGTTTTACTTCACTGGATCAGCTAAGCTTTGTAAACACACCAGGCTCTTATGAGTAATATTGCACCTTCATGTGTTGTTCTAGGGTTTTCTTCTTACACCTCCTATACACTAGATGATTCCAACAGATTCCCACCTGTGGATCATTCCCCTGATGAGCTGTAGAGGTAGTAATGACTTCTATCCGACGCTGGTGCGTTGTCTGCGTTATGGTAGTTGTGTTCCTGGCCACTATTGTGTTCACGATATTGGATTTTTGATCGATATGCCGATATGTTAAAACTTATTCGGCCGATAACAAATATCGATACTTTATATATTTTCCTTTGTCAGAACATAGCCCTCTTATTTAGGCTTATTTGCTACAAAAATTGTGCAACAGCTGTAAGAGCTGGTGGCATATATTCCGTAATAGCCATATAATATACATAGCACTTTAACTTATATTAAATGAAAAGTGTTATTTATTTATTAGCATTATCCACTTGCGATGCCGTTACACTTGTGGAGGCTTGTTCCAGGTTCCTAGCTGCAGTGTGGGATCCTCTTCACTCCTGTGCATGAAGGACAGTTCAAAGTTTTTGTCTATCCATTGTGCCACAAGACCAATCATGCTAATGGGGCTAACACAACATCCAAATATCTGTGGTAAAACTCACCCAAGTGCTATTGGCTATTAGCTTCTCAATAACGTTGGAAATGATGGCTTGTAGCTAGGGTAAGGTTACATTGGAAAAATATATTCGACAGGGGACGATGTAGCGAGTCTCAACGTAGTCCATAAATCTTCGGAATCTGACATCCTCAACCACAACAAAAAAACTTTCACACTGCTGACATTTTGAATTTTCCTCTCTGCCGTGAGATCAGGTAGACGCATGTCATCATGCTGTGCTGCCGCTGAAGGCATCCTTGTCACTGGGTTGTCATAAAAACAGCGCCTTTTAGTATATTGGTGAGTTATTTTGATGGAATGGCCGATGTCCAATATTGAATTTTAACACTAATATCGGCCGATACCGATACATGTCGATAATATTGTACATCCCTAGTTCCTAGAATTTATTATAAAGTCTAATTCCTTGCTCCTTCGCCTTTCAGCATTTTCCTGTGTTCCCTTGATTCCCTGGACCTCCTTGTTTCATATGTGGGTACTGGTGCTCTTTTCAGCTGCTCCTTGACTTCCCCACTGTACCTGCAATCTCTCTGGGACCTCCCTGGACCACCAGTGCAACACCTGCAATACAACTTATCCCATTTCTAAATGTCCTCCTTGCTCTCCAGGGTTCCAATCCCTCCCACTGGGCTTGCAGTTCTACAGTTTACCTTATTTCACATTTTGCAAATTAACACTGTTCTTTATTATGTGTCTAGTTGGAGTTACTCATATTAGTCACAACTATTCTGGGTATTAGTAAAACCTCACATCATGACTATATTGACGTCTGGAATCACTCCAACCAGAGTGATTAGAGCCAAAGCAAACAAAGAAAAACATTTCCCAAAAATAATTCTAATTAACAGATCAGCAAAACTCTGAAGTTGCTTCAGTAGCAGGAAGTTTGAGGGCATGTGGTGAGAATGTGTATGTTGGAACTGTTCACCTGCTTAGTGAGGGGTGCCCGCATCTTCCTCACAGCCAGCATCAATTATCTTTAATTTTACACAGCTGGGCAGGTGCTTAGAGAGCCTGCTGATTTTGGAGGGCCCAACTGTAGGAGCCAGGCCAAAAAAATGTGCAAAGATAATCAATTTTCGTTTGAGAATGTTGCATTCACAGTCCCACTTTTGTCCATAACAGAATTATTACAATGGTGCAACCCTGTGAAGGAATGGGATCAGTTTTAAAGCTGGGAATTTCATATTTTCCACTTGTTTTTCAAATATAAGAAATAATTTGTGCTTAAATTATTTTTAGAATGTGGTTTATATTTGAATACCTTGTAAAAAAAAAAGAAAGAAAAAAAAAGGACAGTGCTTACATGTCAGTAAAAACTGAACGGCTCCGTTTTGTTGTACCTTTCTCCCAAGAACATCCTGCAGTTGTCTCAAGAATCAAGTTGTTTGAAATTATTATACCGGTAGTTTGATTCTACTGTAAGTATATTTCTTGTATCACAAAAATAAGAACAGTCAGTTTAGAAATGAAAATAATTTATTAATGTCCTGATTTGGGCACAACATGGAATATAACCTGAATGCAGTAAATTACTTTAGATAAGGGTTTAGGACATAAACATTTAGCCAAAAGTTTGAAAATACAAGTTCTGTTCTTTTCTTATAAGGTCACACGAGGTGTGACTTTTACCTGCACCTTTTCAACTACAGCCAGCTGTTGGGACAATAAAGTCCATATACCACACAAAGACTCTCCTACAGCCACTGCAGGGTCAGTGAAATTGAATAACGGCATAACAGAAAGCAATGTGTGTGAAAGAAGAATGATACGCCATGTTTGCATCTCGCAGACTTCTGAGTTTCGGCAGTGCCACTTCAGTTGTGAACGTCTGAATCTGAAAAGACCTGAAATGATTGACGTTATTCATCCAGTTTCTTAAGGCAAGAAAAACAAGTTCCTTGAAAGGTTGTGTTTGTGCCAGAACTTAACATGGGTTTGCTAGTAAAAGTTTAACTCTTCATCTCTAAAAACATGTCACCGTTTGACAGAACTGACAAAGAACGAGCACAAGACTTTGCTCCCGTCAATCTGCCAAATGACAGGAAAAAAGTTGGACCAAAAAGAACCAAACAAAAATAACACTTTCTGTCTAAAATCTTAACAAAGATGCCAGCATTAGAAAAATATCAGACACCCGTAATGGAGTTTTGCAAAAAAGACAAGTGTCAACAGTTCTTGTTTGTTCTTTTCTAACTTCTAATTTTGTGCAATGCATACATGAGCTTTTGTAGAACACAACGCGGATGAGTGCAAAGCAGATTGTTTTGTGTTAGGTAAAATTGTACTGTTGGTTTCATACACAACTGAAGCCATTCTGTGTGAAGTGCATGTTCTCTTTGTACAGTTGTGGGTTTTCTCTGAATACTACAGTTTTTCTTGAATTGCAGAATTATACATTTGGGTTAATCTGTGAATTTAAGTTGGCCCTTGTGTTCATGATTGTTTGTTTCAACGTGGCATTGTGACAAACTAATGACCTGTCCAGGGTGTACCCCACCTCTGGTCCGATTCCCATTGCAGAAGGGGACCATCTTCCTGCACAGGATCAAGCAGGTATTAGAAAATGAACAGTTGAAATGCTATGGTTTATGTTTAGTTCTTAATGGGATTTAGCAAAATAATGTTTTGTTTACTGAACTATTACTTTTGGTAAAATTCTATTTTGTCTTTAAAAACAGCATTGTAGTATTGCTAATGTTTATTTTTTTCTAAAATACTTTAATGTGTTGTCAGAGTCAGTTTCTTTATTTGTCATTCGCACCGCATGTGGTACATGTGCTGGAACAAATGTTTTGTACACAGGGTCCCAGTTGCATCCAACAATAAAATGTAAAAGAAAAAAAAACAGTAATAAGATCTAAGATATGTAGTAAGAAAAACATTAAATAAAAATATGATAAGCACTAATAGCATAAAACAATACACCAAACAGCAGCACGAACATGAGTCTGTGCGAGCAGATGAGCACGAATGAACACAGCAACATGAAACAGATCAGCAGCAATATGAAACAGATCAGCAGCAACATGATGTGATTCTTCACAGTGATTATCCTGGTAGAGATTCATGAGTCTAACAGCCTCGGGGTAGAAGCTGTTCCTCAGTCTGGTGGTTCTACACTTAATGCTCCCCCTCCTTTCCGAGGGGAGCGGGGCAAAAAGTGTGTGTGCTGGGTGAGTGGGGTCCTTCGTGGAGCAGGTGGCATCATGAAGGTGGTTGAACGTGTTTTGTGAAATGTTTCTTTATTCTCAACTTTGCTTTGTGGAATTTAGTTGTTTCTGCACCTCACTGACGATTTACAATTACTGACCTGATCGCTGAATTTAAGCTTGTAAAGTTTTTTTTTCTTTGCTTTCACATCAATATTCCTTCTATAAATATTTTACCTTTTTGTCTTCCTCTTCACTTTCTGTCACTCCTGCTCTTTCTCTGTCACTTCCACATTGAACTCAAAAATCTGTTTGCAGACAGAGGCCAAGACTTGATGTTATAAATAAACATGATTTTTCAAAGTCATTATTTTCTCATTACAAACATTTGAATGTGTTTGTTTGGCTGGAAAATAATTACTCAGGAAAACTTTTCAATACAAACCACACATTTACACTTTTTATTGTGGATATCATGCTTCTAAGATAAAGGAATATAAATTGAGAAAGGTAGCAATCACACAGCCCAACAAGTACCAATTATATACTTGTTACATACCCAGTATGTGCTTTGTACTTGGTAAGTATAACCATTATATACCTGGAAAGTACTGAGTACATACTATCAAAGTAGAACCAAATTAGATATATATTACATTATAATTATATAATTATAATTTTCTAATTCTGTAATACTTTAACTAAAAGTTGTCAAATTGAAATTCTTTCTATCATGCCATTATCTGTTTTGTCTCCAAAAGGAAGACAGATGGTCTGAACAAGGTTTGAATATAATTTGTCTCATGAGGGTGCGCTGCAAGAAAACAAGGACAGCCGTTGGCATGATCAATTTAATGAATCTGAAAAACAAAAATCCAAGGTGCAAAAGCAGAAACAGACCATAAGTCAGGCAGCACAAGGATGGATGTACAGATGGATGGATAAATAGAGATTTGAAATTAGCTGAAAATTACCACAGGTTGAACTCACCAATCCTGAAAACCACAAAAACAATATAAATGTTCATGCCGCAGCCATGCCAGGCATCCTGTGTTTTCCTTTTGTCCTCTTTTTTTCACAAGACTAGCTCTAGCCTACATCCCTCCTTTCTTAAACATCCTAAAATCATTTTTTCCTAATCCATCTATCCTTTTCACACTCTTCTCTCAAATCGTTTTATTATTGCCACTTTTCCAGATTAATTTCAATTGTAGTCTGTTGAGATTTTTTTTTTTTACTTGAATATTTTTTTATATTACCATGGTAACAAAACCTCCCATGGTCATTCAGTATCCAGGAAGAAGGATGGGTCAATTTTATGTTATTGATCGCTCTAATTGTCTTGTCAGAAGGAAATGCCATGTTAGTCGAAGAGAGGGAGAAAATAAAAAGAGTGAATGAAAATGAGGTTATGTATAGATTTAGAAAGCCATCTCTTTGTATCGCATCATTCCCTTTGAATTCTCTATCGATTAATTTGGTTTCAGAAAACTTACCCACAATCACCCAACTCAACAGAATATTTTTTATATCCTGTTTCAATGGACTTTTTTCTAAACTTGTCAAAACTACATTTTGTTTTTATCACCCTCTAACACACGTGATGCAATGATGTTTTGCTTGTGCCTCTCTTTTGTGATTTAATAAATCTCTTAGAAATTAATCCTGTGATGCACATCTATATCTAATGGAATCCAAGATGGCTAACACAAGTAAGTAACTTTAGGAAACACAATGTCTTTGACTCAGTCAGTTTGACGGATATTGAGCTAATATTTGGCATTGTTGTAGATGAGAGTCCTTCCCAGTACACAAAGACAAATAAATGAGAGCACTTTAGTTAAAATAAAACTTTGCACTAACTATTTTTGTTGACAAAAAATATCTCTTGAGCTTTTGGACAGAGTTTATTAATGGTGGACCATCAGGGCCAGCAAAGCCTTCTCTGCTGACCTAAACACAATCACTAACTAATATTTTAGCATGTATTTTCTGTTTATTAATAATATTCTGAAATGTTTTTAATCATAATTTTATAGCTTTTCTCCTGTTCCTCTTCTGTCAGGTCACTGCAGTGCAACACATATATGGGAATTGTGCCACCGCGCGGTTCACCTGAAGCATTACAATCACGCCTCATAAGGCAAGTGAGGCGTCTATGTCTCCAGAGGCCACGCCCCTCTGGAATAAAGACGAAGTACGCCTCACATTCGACCTCTTTTGCACACTTCACCATTTGCTTAAACCTGAATCTTCGTGGGATTTTTTTCTCTCTGGCTAAACTGCCTGACCAGAGGCGAGCACGCTCCCTACCTAAGGTGTCACGAGAGAGCACCATCCCTCGAACTGCTTAGTTGGCTAACTAAGCCCAGAAAAAACGCTGTTCACAGCCTGCAAGCTCCTGCTAACTAGCTGCGCGCTTTTACCGTTAGCTCCGTCTAACTTGTTAGCTCCGTCTAACAGAGGCGCCTTCATCGAACAGCACGACTAAAACTCTACGCCTTCTACCACCATGGCTCATGAGAAGGCGAAGAGGAAGACAAAGCACTCGGGCAAGGCTAAAGGACAGGCTAGTCCCGGGTCAGGGCCCTGCCCGAACAACTGCAGCTTCGTCATCGCTGTGTCTGACACCCACGAGGCGTGTGCCTGGGTATGGTTCACGCTAAGGCCGCTTTGGCTAACCTTGACGAGTGCACACACTGCAGCCAGCTCCATCTGGCTGTGAGGGAGAGGTGCATGGAGTTCGTGGCCAAGATGATGGGAAAAGCCAACGCGATGAAAGACCAGCTCCCACCCGAACCGCTCAGGCCCTCAGCTGACCTCAAGGCTGACGCGATGGAGGGGACCGCGGCCATGTCTTGGGGGGACTGAGTGGACCTCGACGAGGAGATGGGGGACAGCTCGGCCCAGCCCAACTTCTCCAAATTCGACTCACGTGAGCTCCTTCACTCAGATGAAGCATCTCTCACGGCCTCGTGCAACATGTCGGACGTGGACGACGAACAGGGATATGATTGAGACTCCGAGGACCTCTCCCAGGGAGCGACACCAGCTCAGGGCGAGACGGACGGCTCCAGCACTCAACCCGAGGGTTAGCTACTTCCTGGGCCTTGTTTAGGGGAGTGTCAGTGGCAGACATATGCGTTGCTGCTAATTGGACTTCTCCTAAAACATTTATGAAGTACTACAGCCTGGACGTCACAACTCATGACGTCACACGGGCTGTACTCTCCTCTAAGGAGAGCTGAACGTACTACCACCTGTCTGTTTGGGCCTAATGTTGCACAAAGCATGCATTTCCAAGGCGTGATGGTATGTTCCCATATATATGTGTTGCACTGCAGTGACCTGACAGAAGGGGAACTGGAGGTTATGCACCATAACCAATGTTCCCCGAGGGAAGGGAACAAAGTGCAACACTCGTTTGCCCCTCCAATGCACAAGATCACGCGAAGTGCTTGCAGAGGTAGAACGTGAGGCGTACTCCGTCTTTATTCCAGAGTGACGTGGCCTCTGGAGACGTAGACGCCTCACTTGCCTTATAAGGCGTGATTGTAATGCTTCAGGTAAACCGCGCGGTGGTGCAATTCCCATATATAGGTGGTGCACTTTGTTCCCTTCCCTCTGGGAACATTGGTTATCAAAGTCAAAGTCAACTTTATTGTCAGATCTGCAATATGTACTGTACAGGACATACACAGGACCGAAATTGCGTTTCTCTCAGTCCCTCGGTGCAACAGTAAACATCTAAACATTGAAACACTGAAACATATAATAATAGACATAAGCATAAAATAGTAAAACTAACACTGTCCTGAGTTTTTGCATAGTGGTATAAGAGTATGAAAATTTACACCGACTCTAAAACTAAAACTAAAACATTAAACATTTAATGAACATAATATTGTCCTGAGTTTTTGCATACTAGTATAAAAAAAGAGTATAAAAAGTATAACTAAAATAAACTAAAGGTTTCTAGCATTGACATTTGCAAAGTGGCAAAGCAGCGTATGAGTTAATGTACACAGTACATGCACGAGGTAGTAGTTGATGTTGTTATAGAGGCAAAAAGTGGCATATGCAGTAAGGCACATTGGGCATCCTAAACAAGACCGGTCAGAGCACACTGTATATGTATCAGCAGCGGTGCAGATATTAGAGTAGTGTAAATGTAAACAGTAGCAATTAAATATAAGCAGTAGTAATAAAAGTAAACAGTATTAATAAATGTAAACAGAGAATGTAAACAGTACCATGACTATAGGCAGCGATGCAATACAAACATCAGTGCAAGTATGAGAAGTAGTGCAAACTGTATGAGCACATGACCGAGAGTTTAGTGAATAACCCGTCTGATGACACAGAGTCCAGTGCCAAAATCTTTGTGTTGTGTGGTAATGTGTGAGAAAGTTTTAGTGTTAAGGCAGTTCAAATGGGAGAGGGGGCAGAGCAGGCAGAGTGTTTAGCATCCTGACTGCCTGATGAACAGAGCTGTCTCTCAGTCTGCTGGTTCGAGCCTGGAGACTCCTCAGTCTCCTCCCTGATGGCAGCAGTCTGAAGCAGCTGTGTAGTGGGTGTGTGGGATCACCTGCCATGCAGAGGGCTTTCCGAGTGAGGCGTTTGCTGTGTAAGTCCTGCAGTGAGGGAAAGGAGGTGCCCACGATCTTCTCAGCTGCTCTCACAATGCGCTGGAGGCTCTTGCGGCTGGATGCAGTACATGCACCAAACCACACAGTGATGCAGCTGGTCAGGACACTTTCTATGGCACCTCTGTAGAAGGTGCTCATGATGGGGGTTGAAGCTCCAGCCCTTTTCAGCTTGCGGAGAAAGTAGAGACGCTGGTGAGCCTTCTTTGCCAGTGATGCAGTGTTCCTGCTCCAGGACAGGTCCTCTGAGACATGCACTCCCAGGAACTTGGTGCTGTCTACTCTCTCCACTGCGGTGCTGTTGATGGTCAGAGGGGCATGTTGGGCATCCCTCTTCCTGAAGTCCACAACAATCTCCTTTGTCTTCTCCACGTTGAGAGTGAGATTGTTGTGTCCGCACCACAAGGCCAGGCGGCTCACCTCGTTCCTGTAGTCCGTCTCATCGTTGTTGCTGATGAGACCCACCACTGTTGTGTCGTCCGCAAACTTGATGAAGTGGTTGGAGCTGTATGATGGTGTGCAGTCGTGTGTTAGCAGGGTGAATAGAAGGGGGCTCAGCACACATCCTTGTGGGGCCCCTGTGTTCAATGTGATGGTGCTAGATGTGTTACTCCCGATCCGCACTGTCTGTGGTCTCCCGGTCAGGAAGTCTAGCAGCCAGTTACACATTGAGGTGTTCAGCCCCAGACTGTCCAGTTTAAGGATGAGCTGTTGGGGGATGATGGTGTTGAATGCCGAGCTGAAGTCGATGAACAGCATTCTAACATAGGAGTCCTTCGTGTCCAGATGTGTGAGAGCTGTGTGAAGGGCAGAGGAGATGGCATCGTCGGTTGAGCGATTAGGTCGGTATGCAAATTGGAAGGGATCCAGGGAGGCAGGGAGGACAGATGTGATGCTTTTCATGACTAGCCGTTCAAAGCACTTCATCAGGATGGGGGTGAGTGCTACTGGGCGATAGTCATTGAGGCATGCGGGCGTTGCCTTCTTTGGGACAGGGATGATGGTGGTGGCTTTGAAACAGGTGGGGACGATGGCCTGGCTCAGTGAGATGTTAAAGATGTCCGTGAAGACCGCTGCGAGTTCCCCTGCACAGTCCTTCAGCACACGACCAGGTATGTTGTCAGGACCAGAGGCCTTCCGGGCGTTAATCTTGATGAATGATCGCCTTACGCTGTCTGAGGACAGCGTCAGCACCTGGCCATCAGGAGAGGGGGGGAGTTTATGTGCTGGTGTGCTGTTACTTGCCTCAAACCGAGCAAAGAACTCATTCAGTTCATTCAGCGCATATGGTGCATAACCTCCAGGTTGTGCGGCTTCCAGTAGCATATGTTTAAATACCGCTTTTAGCCAATCATGTTTTGACCATCATGTGTTGCTAGGGTCAAAGAGATCTGCCTCGATGTCTTCAGAATCAACAATGCAGGCTTATGCAGGTTAAATGGGCGGCCGTAAAATGGGCAGTCGTCTCCCGATCGGAAGGTTGGCGGTTCGAATCCCGGTTCCCCACAACATGTGTCGTTGTGTCCTTGGGCAAGACACTTAACCCCGAGTTGCTCCCGGTAGGACTGGAAAGCGCCTTGCATGGCAGTCTGCCACTACCGGTGTATGAATGTGTGTATGAATGGGTGGATGGTTGGTATTGTAAAGCGCTTTGGGGCCCCTCAAAGGAGGCTGGAAAGCGCTATATAAATAAGCTCCATTTACCTTTTTTTTTTTTTAAAGGTAATGAAACTGCTGTTTTAACCAGTCGAATGTTGAGTTGACTACACTGAGGTCACTTGACTGGACGGTCAGAGAGTGGACTGGTCTGTGCTTGGAAACTGCATTGACAGCATCCTGCACAAGCTAAATGTAAAGCGAACATTTACAGCCCTATATCAAACTTGTGCCAGAAACACGATAGGGCAGACTCGACTTTCAGTGTTGGCTTTCATGGTGACAGAAAAGGACTTAAGGCCCAGGCAGAGCTCTGCGTACGACCTGTATGCCGCTCTACGCGCGTGTTCTGTGCGCACGCGTTCACAGGCACAGCTCTGCGTTCGTTCTCGCGTTAAATGCTCACGTTTTCGCTCCAAATTCTTGTCGTAATTTGAGCAGCTGCGTGCAGAGCGTTTACCTACGGGACAAACTGTGGTCGCTGATTGGTCATTTGCTGACACGACTACTGAATTGATTGACAGGTCGGGTGGGGAAAAAAGAAAAAGGCACGAGCTGTCAGACTGCAGCCGCAGCGGTGTTCTAAAACTTTATATGTTAATAAAAAGTTCTAAAAAATAAAAATAAAAACAGGGAGCGCTGGTCCTGCAGCCCACAGCCCATTAGGAAATGTTTAGAACCTCCCGCAGCCACGTAGGACTCTAGTTTGATTTGCTTGTGACAAATTCATTCATTTCTCATCATTTCCGTCATGGAGCAACGGAGGAGGAAGCGATCACTTGACTTTTGGCAAAAAAACTAAAGAAAAGCCCAGATCAGGGATGAAGAAGGAGAATTTAATACATTTGTGTCTCATACAAAACAGTCCGATGCCGGGCAGTTTATTGTGAGACAACGCGCTTCGCGTACGCGGTCGTAAAATTTGAGTTTTGCGCGTTCGTGCCCTGCAGGGCTACGCTTGTACCTCTGCGTACGTACGGCGGCGTACTGTCTTACGCAGAGCTCTGCCGGGGCCTTTATTGTCAAAACATACACACCATGATGACCAGTAGGATAGAGGAACTGGACTTGAGAGAAAAAAAAGGAAGATGGAGTTTGTACGGTGATAATCAAAACCTTTGGTCAAGAAAACACATTTTATTCTAACTTTTTTAATTGTTGTCAATTTATTATGTCAATTTTGATGCTTTTGGTAAATAAAAATGAGGCACGCTGCAGTGAAAGGAAACTTTGTTGAATTGTGTTAGTTTTTTTTTCTTCAGTAATGCCATTCATTCTCACTACATTAACATGATCCTTGTTTTTTTTTTTAACCCATTGCAGGCAAGCAAGGAGATCAGGACATTAAATAAAATAATTTATTTAAACCCAAAACAAAGGCTGTTGGGCAGAAAGACGACTGGAACAGGCCAGGGAACGAACAGGCATTGGACAGACTGATAAGGACAAGTATGTCTGTAGGATCAGAACAATGATAACATGTAGTGGTCGAGAAGAAAGGTTTAAATAAGGCCGGGGGAGTGCGAGTAATGACTGCACCTGGGATGATTCTGATTGGAAACTGGTGTGAAAGATTAGTAACTGGAGAGACAGGCTGAGGAGTGAGTGAGAAATGACAGAGAACACAGAGTAAAAACATCAGAAACAGAATGACACTAAAAGGAGCAGAAAAGGAAAATGAAGACACAAAAACACAAAGAAAGAACAAAGAAAAAGACAGAAATACAAATAAAACAGACAGTGGGACAGATCATGTCATACGTGAGATACAGTAAACAAATGAGACAAAAATATGCTTTGTCATTTATTTATTGAGGGAAATGATCCAATTTGTGAGTGGCAAAAGAAAATAGTTTTATGTAGGTGTGGTCCTTTTGGTTTGTTATTAGCTACAGATTCAGGCACAGGAGACTCCGCTGCCATGTGGTACGGTTGACCCCAGGACTCTCATCTCCAGGCTGGAACAATGTGCTATCAATGGCTAAACGGGTTTAGGTTTTAACTGTCTAACAGGAGTTTCTGCATTCGCCTTGAAGAATGCCTCCTCCTCTGCTTCTCTCACATGTGGAGTTCCCCAAAGATCTGTTCTTGGGTAACTCCACATGTGAGGGAGGCAAGAGGTGCCCCAGTCCCCTTAGATGGCAGCTCTCTACTCCATGCAGAGGGCTGTGGTAGCTCGGTGGTCTGTGGTTGTGTCAGGAAGGGCATCCGGCGTAAACACCATTGTCAAGTCTTCATGTGAGCTAGTTCACAGTGGCAACTCGTGAGGAAGGGAGCAGCTGAAGGAGAGAAGAAAAAAAAAGATTCAACTTATAACTTAGAGAAACAGATTAGTTCTGTTGTGATAGAGAACTTTTCTAATTGGCTTTATGTATGTGAATGCTCCTGTAATGTGCCCTGAGACAACTTTGTTGTGAATTGGCGCTATATAAATAAACTGAATTGAATTGAAAAGATCATAAACTGAAGCTTTTTAACTAAAGTGATTTTTATCCATTAAAGAATCCCCTGATGCATGCTCAATAATCCAGGTAGAAAAATCTAAAAAAAATCTAAATCTGGTCCTCTGGACATTCAAAAAAATAAAACAAAACAAAGCAACAAATAAATCTAAAATGTAGAAATGTTTCGTCTTTCGTCTGAAAGACTTCCTCAGTCTGAGAGGCTGTATTCAGCTCAGTCTTATAAATTTGAGTTGACTTTTTATTTACTTATTTATTCACTACCTCTTATTGGTTTATTGGTATTTTTGATTGTATTTATTGTATATTTTTATAGTCTCTAGATTTTGTATTGTCTTGTTATTTGTATCATGTGCAGCACTTTGGACAATAACCGTTGACCGTTGTTTTTAAGCATGTTTTTTTTTCTTTCTTCCAAGCCCTTTATGTTCCATCCAAATTTTGAGCCAAATCCTCTAGCTGTGACAGCAAGAGTTGAGCCTCATCCCCAACTCATGCTCTCACTGCTATAAATTATGTAAAATAATAGTAAAATACTTAACTTGTGACCTCATCCTTATCTTTTTGTCAAATATAGAATCGACCAATGGACATACTTTGGTGAAACTCCTATAAAGTTTTATGTATCTACAATTAAATACATTTTGAAGTCAAAATTCAAGAACCACAACTAATAAACATTTACCAACACACAATTGACTAAAACTCTGTCTATTTTTACTGAGTGTGGATTTGGTGTGGTAGTAGCTGAGAATTATTCCCAAGACTTACTCGAAGTGCCAACAGATCATCACAAGATGGTGCATAATGTCCTCAAGGTTTACCCAAAATGGCTACAACTCATTTCTCAACATAAGACCTTTGTCTAAAAATCTACAAGAGAGAGAGCATACAGGATGTTCAGCATAAAATTACTGAAAAATATTCAGTAATAAAATTTGTTTATTTGGTATGTTTGCCTTTAGATTAGAAGCCCAACTGTTTTGCAGAGAGAGAAAACAAAATTAATAAAAATAGATGCTGTTCACTTCCACTGCTCATCACCTGCTAAATTAAATCTGTGACGCATCACTTTTAAAGCCTCACATTGATCTCCAATCAAGTCATGCGCTGATGCATTAATGTGTCTCCTCTTCCTTTCTCTTGTTCTCCTTAATGCGTTGTGTAGCCGAAGACAAATAAGTGCATCTGCATGCGCATGTCCACATTGTATTTCTGTCTCTGAGTTTCAGTGTGTCTGTAATTATCAGTGACAATTAGAGCTGCATTTAAATGAGTATATAAAAGAGTGGTGTCAGAGAGAACCTGACCTCATTGTGAACCTCTGTACACACACGCACAAAGATACACACACCTGGACAAGTTGCGCATGGCAACACACGCGTACACGCACAATAGCTT
>JBBPBX010008873.1:0-39984 GCA_038048925.1 Garcialebias charrua
ATCTTTAAACCATGAAACAAAACCAGAATCGAGACGAGGAGGGCAAGACTTGACATGAATGCTGGATAACTACTCAGGATAACCTTTTCATAAATCTGGCAGAGACTGAGAGTGAAGCTGGGACTTATATACTGGCTGCAACAGGTGGATGAAATCTAGGTTGATTAGCTGCAGCACATGCACATGAAGGCAGGAAGAAGACTGATCAGAAAATGGAACATGACAAATTAAACTACAACTAGATGAACATGGAACATGACAAAATAAATATTGAACTAAAACTAGATGAATGTGGATCATGACAGTACCCCACCCCTAAGGGCCGGCTCCAGACGGACCACCAGGCTGGGATGGGTGGTCAGCGTGGAACTTAGCAATGAGGGCCTTATCAAGGACATGACGAGCGGGAACCCAGGAGCGTTCCTCAGGGCCATACCCCTCCCAATCAATAAGGTACTGCAAGCCCCTGCCCCAGCGTCGAGAACGCATGATGCGACGAACCGTGTAGGCGGGCCGCCATCGATGAGTCGAGGGGGCGGAGGGGGCCTGGAAGAGGGCACAAACTTGGATTGCAGGACAGGCTTGACCCGGGACACATGAAATGTAGGGTGGATCCTCATCGAGTTGGGGAGCTTCAACCTGACAGCCACTGGGTTGATGACCTTCGAGATAGGGAAAGGGCCGACAAAACGAGGGGCAAGTTTCTTGCAGTCAGTCCAAAGGGGGAGGTCTTTAGTCGACAGCCATACTTCCTGACCCTCTTCGTAGCTGGGAGCAGGGATCCTCCGCCTATTGGCAGACTTAATATACAAGGAGGAGGCCCTGAGAAGCTGGGCCCGGGCTTTAACCCAGGCTCTGCGACAACGCATGGCTGCCAGATGTGCAGAAGGAACGGTGGCTTCTCGGTCCTCAGAGGCGAATACAGGAGGTTGATATCCATATACCACGTAGAAAGGGGACAAACCAGTGGCAGAAGATGGCAGGGAGTTCATTGCATGCTCCACAATAGGCAGGTTCTTGGCCCACTTGGTGCTGTCGTCGCCACACAGGATTCTCAATCGGGTCTCCATCTCCTGATTGGCACGCTCCGCCTGGCCATCAGTCTGGGGGTGGTATCCTGAAGAAAGACTCAGTTCAATGTCCAATGATTTGCAAAATTCAGACCAAAACTTGGATATAAATTGTGGTCCTCGGTCAGAGACGATATCCTTAGGCAGTCCATGGAGTCTAAAAACTTCCTGAGTCATAATTTCGCTGAGTTCCTTGGCGGAAGGTAGCTTGTCCAAGGCTACTAGATGAACCATTTTAGAGAATCTGTCAACAATAGTTAAAATTACAGACTTACCCCCAGACTGAGGTAGTCCAGTGACAAAATCCATGCCGATGTGAGACCATGGTCTTGAAGGGATGGGGAGCGGCCGTAGGAGACCCGCTGGTGGTCGGTGAGAGGGTTTGGCCAGAGAGCATTGGGTACAAGACCCAACAAAGTCTCTAACGTCCCTTTGTAAGGAACCCCACCAGAACTGTGACTTGACCAGCCGTAAAGTTTTACCAACTCCTGGGTGACAGTAGAGACGAGAGGAGTGACAAAGTGAAAGTACCTTGGGTACAAGATGCTGGGGTACGAAGAGTCGGTCCTTGGGACATTCAGTGGGGGGTGGAAAGTTCTGGTGGGCCTCTCTGACCTCCCTCTCCACCCGTGTGATGTTACAACAAACCTGATTGGGTAGGATGAACTCCCCGGGACCACTGGTGTGCTCTTTTTCGAAGATTTGAGATAGGGCATCGGGTTTACCATTCTTTGCCCCGGGTCTGTAAGAGAGGGAGAAATTGAACCGGCCAAAAAACAAAGCCCACCTGGCTTGACGAGGGTTGAGACGTTTAGCCGTTTTCAGGTACTCCAGGTTCTTATGGTCCGTCAGGACAATGAAGGGATGGTTGGCCCCCTCCAACCAATGGCGCCATTCTTCCAAGGCCATTTTGACAGCTAGCAGCTCACGGTTCCCCACATCATAATTGCGTTCTGCCGGAGAAAGGGATTTAGAAAAATATGCACAAGGGTGTACCTTGTTGTCCTGGAAACGCTGACTGAGAACAGCTCCAATGCCTTTATCCGATGCGTCGACCTCCACGATAAACTGTCTCTCAGTATCTGGGAAGCGAAGAATGGGTGCTGAGGTAAAGAGGGATTTTAGTTTCAGAAATGCTTGGTTAGCAGGTTCGTTCCAGACAAAGGTATTGTTAACTGAGGTGAGAGCATGCAATGGTGAGGCAACTGAACTGTAATTCTTGATGAACTTCCTGTAAAAGTTAGCAAAACCTAAGAAACGTTGAAGCTGTTTGCGGGTTTGTGGAGTGGGCCAATCGAGAACTGCAGAAACTTTAGATGGGTCCATTGAGATCTGGTCGGGTGTGATATTGAATCCAAGGAAAGTTGTACTGGTAGTATGAAACTCACATTTTTCTGCTTTAACAAAAAGGTTATTTTGAAGCAGTCTCAGAAGAACACTGTGAACATGACGTACATGGGACTCAAGATCCTTAGAGAATATGAGGATGTCGTCCAAATAGACAAAAACTGAAACATTGATAAAGTCTCTCAAAACATCATTAACTAAAGCTTGGAAAACAGCAGGTGCATTAGTCAGGCCGAAGGGCATTACCAAATACTCGTAGTGTCCAGAGGGGGTATTGAATGCTGTCTTCCATTCATCCCCTTCTCGGATCCTGACCAGGTGATAGGCGTTACGCAAGTCCAGTTTGGTGAATATTTTGGCCCCTTGAATGATGTCGAAAGCAGAAGTCATTAGTGGTAATGGATATTTATTTTTGATCGTTATATCATTTAAACCTCTATAATCGATGCATGGGCGTAAGGTACCATCTTTCTTTTCAACAAAAAAGAAACCTGCACCAGCTGGAGAGGATGAAGGGCGAATAATGCCTGCTTTGAGTGACTCAGAAATGTAAGTGTGCATAGCCTCATTTTCTGGTTTAGACAAAGAAAATAAACGACCTCTTGGTGGAGTGGTACTGGGTAACAGGTCAATGGCACAGTCATATGGTCTATGTTGTGGCAGAGAAAGAGCTTTACTTTTACTAAATACCAGACCCAAGTCATGATAATAATGGGGTACCAGAGACAGATCAGGAGTAGACTCCTTTATTTGCTGATTGATGACAATAGTATTGGCAGATTTCAAACAATTGACTAGACAATGGTCAGACCAGCCCAAAATATTATTATTCCTCCAGTCAATGTGAGGGTTATGTTTTCTCAGCCAGGTTGCTCCCAACACGACAGGGAGGTTAGGAGAAGTAATAGTCAAAAAGCTTACGCTTTCCACATGGTTGCCTCCAATACACAGATGGACCTCTTGAGTTTGTAGGCTCCTCTCATTTAGTGTGTGACCATCCAGAGCTTGGATACTACGGGGCTTGGTGGTGGGATGCATCTTTATACCCAGAGACATGGCATAGTGAACATCAATAAATTCAGTGTCAGCACCAGAATCAATAAATAGTTTAACAGGGAAATCTTTACCGTTCACCTGAATGTTGGCTTGGACCCTGGGTAGGCGTGGTTCATGAGAGGAGGCCGTGGTTCTGAATCCTTGATCCATTCTGTAAGGTATTTTTACCTTCTTGGGACAGCTTGAAACTAGATGCCCTGGTGCTCCACAATAAAAACAGAGACCCTCCTGGGTTCTTCTCCTTCGTTCCTGAAGCGTTATTTTTGACCGACCGAGTTGCATGGGTTCTTCCTGGTCCCGTGGTGGTGAAGGGGTCCTCTGGACTCGATCTTGTGAAAACTGTTTGGTAGACTGAAAACATGATTTTGAATCCTTGTTATGTCTCACCTCAAGGAGACGTTCTTGGAGTCTCAGATCAATTCGTGTAGCCAGATTTTCCAGCTCCCTAAGAGAAGCTGGTGGGTCACGGGTGGCAATTTCGTCTTTGATGTCGTCGTTTAGACCCCGATAAAAAGCATCAGTGAGAGCCTCCTCGTTCCAGTGACTTCCTGAAGCAATACAATGGAAGTCAATTATGTATTCAGGGACTCGTAGTTTACCTTGTGAGATGGTAAAAAGGCGCCTGGCAGCCTCTCGCTCAGGTAGTACTGGATCAAAGACTCTGCATAGTTCTCTGGCAAAGGTCTGAAACACATAGCAGCTCGGTGAGTCTCGTTGCCATTCGGTAGTTCCCCACCTCTTGGCTTTGCTGGAGAGGAGGGAGATCATGTATGCCACCTTAGACCTCTCAGTAGAAAAACATGAAGGTTGTAGCTGGAAATGTATTTCACATTGTGTAATGAAGGGTCGGCATTGGTCAGGATCACCATTAAATAACTCAGGAGGTGTTAACTTGGGTTCATTTTGAGCCATGATTGAACACTGTGATGTACCTGGTTCTCCACACGGGGGCGACTGGGTATTGTTCCTGAACGTGGACTGTGAAGAAGAAATGTTATCAAAACAAGATTGTCTAGTTTGCTTTACATATTGCCCAGAAACTTCTTCAGTGTTAGGCGTGAAACTCTTTGTGGCCAGATTTACTGTAATGATTGAGGGATTGAGTTTCACTGAAATGCCAACACACTGAGAAGTTTTAAAATGTTTATTGTGATGTAGAGAGCTGGATCGGGTTCTACAGGTCACCGGGAGCAGGAGCTCTTCTCAGAGTTTGTTTGGTCCGGGTAGACTTCCTGATAGACGTTGAGCGTCTGAGATTTGGTCTGTGATTACTTCTTTGTTTGAGGTGGTTGATCCAGAATGACTTTTTAGTCCATGGGTTATCCAAGTTCCAGTCCGGGGTCATGCACAATAATTCAGCAGAAGGCAGAAACAGGTTAGGAGGAGCAGGCGTCTTACTTGGTCGGGGTACACAGGCGTGGGTCGGTTTCCAAGAGGCCGATGGGTGGATAGAACCGTTCAGGGGCAAAAACACAAGGCAGAATCCAGAGGCGGGGTCCGAGGTCAAAACCAGAAGAGCTGAGGCAGAGAAGTATCCAAGAGGGGAGCAGGCAGGAATCTTTAAACCATGAAACAGAACCAGAATCGAGACGAGGAGGGCAAGACTTGACATGAATGCTGGATAACTACTCAGGATAACCTTTTCATAAATCTGGCAGAGACTGAGAGTGAAGCTGGGACTTATATACTGGCTGCAACAGGTGGATGAAATCTAGGTTGATTAGCTGCAGCACATGCCCATGAAGGCAGGAAGAAGACTGATCAGAAAATGGAACATGACAAATTGAACTACAACTAGATGAACATGGAACATGACAAAATAAATATTGAACTAAAACTAGATGAACGTGGATCATGACAGAGAGTAGTCATTTGCCTGTCACTGTCCTGGAACCAATGCAGACTGGTCCACCCGTTCTTAGTGATCACTAACTTACCACACGCGACCTATTTAGGCTCTGACGTTTTGGTAAGATTGGGTGTCTCGGTAGACGTCAACAATGAGGTGCTGTGGTCGCTGGACACAGCCAAGAAAGATTCTCCTGTGTTAACTACAGAAAATCTTAAGGCTGGACAAACAATACCAGAGGTCTGCCAGGTTGCTAGCAGTCATGACACCACAGTACCACCTCGGGCTGACAACCACATGGTGACAATTCACATCGTGAAAGGTCAGGTAATTAGCCGACAGCAGGCTTGTTTTCAACCATCTCCTACGTTTCTCGACTTAGGGCTGTCCGTGGTGGCCACATGCAAAGTGGACCTCGACTGTAGAACCACGTCCGTTGCTGTGTGTAACACAGGCACAGACGAGGTACTGATCCCACGAAACACGCGGCTAGGATGGTTGATCTCTACTGATTTCCATGATTTTGAACTTAGCGTTCCGTTTCTGGGAGGCCTCCCAGAAAACTTGTTTCCACGTCATCACGCGGGGCGAGTCTTGTTCACAAAACCAACAAAGGCCATAACCCTCTTCTCCCCGAGTGAGTCCGGCCATGACCAAGTCATTAGGTTCGGTTTCAACGGTGGAAAAAGTCTTGGCCTTCAGACTTATAGTGCCCTACCTGTAGACAGGTTTTACGACACTGAAAGGGTCTCAATGGAGCTCCCCGATGAACAAGAACCCACCTCGGTTGCTTCACAGATTGAACAAGTGATCGCTCAGGCCGACGCCCTGAAAACTGATGAAGAAAGGGACAAGCTTCGCAAGGTTCTCTTAAAATACGAGAAATCATTCTCGACTGACTCTATGGATTGTGGGTTGACCACGATCCACAAAGTAAGCATCCCAACCCCACTTGACGCTCCACCTGCGTTCGTCAGACAATACAAGATTCCTCTGGCAGCTCATGAACCTATCAGAGATATCATTGATGACTTGTTGGAAAAAGGTATCATCAGATACTGTAACAGCACTTACTCTGCGCCTATATGGCCGGTGTTAAAACCAAATGGTAAATGGAGACTCACCATTGACTACAGAAAGCTGAACAAACAAGTTCCCTTATCCAGGTGGCCCATGACCCAGCTCCAACAGGAACTGCCCAAGGTCACCAATGGTAAGTACTTTTCCACCCTCGACATCGCCTCTGGTTTTTGGACCATCCCCGTGCGTGACGAGGACCAGTACAAACTTGCTTTCACTTTTGGTGGTCGTCAATACACCTTTAACAGGTGTCCATTTGGCTACGCTAACTCACCTGCAGAGTTCAACATCTTTTTGAACAAAGCATGTCCAGACGCCCACAAGCGTGGGACACTGATTTACGTGGACGATGTCCTTTTGAGGCAGCCGACACTGGGTTCACATTTGGCTGAGATCGACCACGTTCTGAGTCAACTGACAACTGCTGGTGCTAAGATTTCATTGTCAAAATGCCAGTGGTGCAGATCCAAAGTGGACTACGTTGGCCTACTTGTAGGTCCGGACGGAGTACAACCACAACTGACTCGTACCCAAGGCCTTGACAATCTCAAAATCCCAACCAATCTCAAAGAACTGCAAAGTTTTCTTGGCGTGTGTAATTACTCGAACCAATTCATAGAGAACTATGCAGACCTGGCTAAACCGCTGACTATTCTCCTGAAGAAAGACGTTCCGTTTGTCTGGACTGACAAACAGCAGCAGGCGATGGACGCTCTTATAGACAGGATCAAGTCGGCCCCATGTCTAGTCTACCCAGACTATAACAAGGAGTTTCACTTGGAAGTGGGCTTCTCAGCTCATTGCATGAGTGCAGGTCTGTACCAAATACACGACAGAGACAAACGTGTGGTGGCCTACGCCAGCAAGACAATGGCAGGCCCCGAGTTGAAATTCTCGGACTGTGAGAAAGCTTTGCTGACCACGGTGTGGGCAGTAAAACATTTCTCCAGCTACATTGGGGGACAGAAGATCATTGTTGAAACACACCACCAGCCGGTGACTTTCCTGAACAGCCAACGCATCAGAGATGGCGTGGTTACAAACTCACGTGTTGCAACGTGGCTCATGGCGCTTCAGAGTTTTGACCTAGACATCCGCTATGGTCAAAATAAGAAGTCACATTTGGGCACTGACTTGGCTATCTGCCAGGAATGCACAAACGATGTGCCAGCCACCCAGCCGCCTGCTAAGGAAAGGCCCTTGGTGACGGAGGATCCCAATCACCACTTCTTTGATGATAATATCTGTAAGGGTATGACAACATTGTACGTGGATGGGTCTGCATTCCGCAACGACAACATCTGCAGGGCAGGTGTTGGAGGGGTACTCCTCCGTGACCTTCAGCTGCACTGGAAAAAATGCCCCTCTAAAAATAAGAAAAAAAAAAAGTAAAATAAGATTTTTTTGCTTGAAATAAGCAAAAAAATCTGCCAATGGAACAAGTGAAAATTCACTTGACAAGATTCTTAAAATAAGACATTTTGTTCAAGTCAAACAAGATATGCGGAATCTTGAAACTAGCTACAAAAATCTAGTTTTGAGCAATATTTTACTACAATTGTGAGCTTTTCTTGTCTTATAATAAGATTCTGATGCTCAAAAGTAGTACACTGGAGAAAAGTCTACTCTGAAAACAAGTTTAAAACAACTTAAAATTAGTTTTTTTTTTGATTGAAATAAGCAAAAAGATCTGGTAACAAGTGAAAACAAGATATGCGGAATCTTGAAACTAGCTACAAAAATCTAGTTTTGAGCAATATTTTACTACAATTGTGAGCTTTTCTTGTCTTATAATAAGATTCTGATGCTCAAAAGTAGTACACTGGAGAAAAGTCTACTCTGAAAACAAGTTTAAAACAACTTAAAATTAGTTTTTTTTGGATTGAAATAAGCAAAAAGATCTGGTAACAAGTGAAAACAAGATATGCGGAATCTTGAAACTAGCTACAAAAATCTAGTTTTGAGCAATATTTTACTACAATTGTGAGCTTTTCTTGTCTTATAATAAGATTCTGATGCTCAAAAGTAGTACACTGGAGAAAAGTCTACTCTGAAAACAAGTTTAAAACAACTTAAAATTAGATTTTTTTTTGACTGAAATAAGCAAAAAGATCTTCCAACAAGTGAAAATTGTCTTGACACGATTTCTAAAAATAAGACATTTTATCTTTTTACAAGATAAACAATCTTAAACCTAGCTGCAAAAAATCTCATTCTTAGCAATATTTTACTACAATTGAGCGTGTGATGCTTAAAATTAGTATACATCCCTAAAACTTTTACTCATTTTTAGTTCTACAGATGTTTCAAATGTTTCTCCAACCCGTTATCAAATTTAACCAACAAACGTAATAATACATGTCTTGTCAAAACCTTCAAACATTTTCTGTAATGACAAAAAATGAAAGGTATTCTTTAACTTCAACACATTTATTTTATCACAATGGTTTCAGCAGCAATGCAACAACTACTACTCCCAATTACAACTGTAGTTAACACTTGATTATATTTTTTAAAAATAATATAAAACACCTTCAACAAAATAAAAACAATTTTTGCTATGAAAAATGGAGAGTATACTACTGGGCACCATGAAAAACGAGGGAGCCACTACAACTTCAAATGTTTAAACATAAAATGTCTTTGGGAAATGTTGTGATAGGCACATCTCCTACCGTGAGCAGGCAGTTGGACGAACACACAATCAGAATTGGACAGGAGAGGGAGAGTTTTCCTGGGGGCTTTGAGGTCCTGTTTTTCCTGAAACACAAAGACATATTTCTGTTGGCATGATGAATCATATTTTAAGATTGTGGAATATAAGCCAGATAAATAAATAAAATAAAGAGAGAACCTGTAAAACTATCATGTTAAATATGACGCGGTTGAAAATTTGGGTGCACTAACTGTGCTGGTGAACCAAAAAAAAGTTTAGAAACACCAGTGCAATCAGTGCAAGAAGTTAGTGTAGAACCATGGGAAAAAATGTATCAATTAAAAAAATGATTTTGAGTAAGATATTTCAAGCAACCTGCAAAGATTTTGTTTCTTTCCACATTGAAAACTTTAATATCCAAATACTATGTTAGGTTTATTCTTTAAAAAATAATAACACCAATTTCTCATTAACATTCAAATAATAATGCATTATTGTAATTAAAAAGATAAATTAATCTACATTTCTGGAAATGTTTGAATTATCAGAATAATCCAGGTTATCAATATTATACTTTTGATAACAATTTACCTTTGTCCACGAGAGGAAGACCTCGACCTCCAACGCCGCCTCTGAGAAAGGGACTGTCTTGGCCAGGTCTGACTGATCTGTTTAAAGCATGCAACAGCAAAATTGGTACACATCGCATCGTGAGTTAGATGAATTGTTACATCTCTAATTTTGATCATATTTAAATTAAATACCTTTGATCATTAGAAAGAGACTCAGAGGGACTCCTGCTACCATTGCATCCCAAGATTTGAGATTGAGTGCTTGAGGGGATGTCCATCGGGGTTCTTTCTGCATTTTAGAGGGTTTAAACATAAGTGTTAATATATCAAAAATTTAAATTACTTTACACAAGGTTTCCAAGTACCCCAAGGGGTACGTGTACCCCCATTTGAGAAACTGTGGAATACTAAACTTAAAAATATTTGATACTCAAAGACAAAACGGGTCTCACACAAATACATGCCAAACTGAACATTTGTCGTTTGTGGAGGAGTAGGCAGTATAGGGGATAATTAAGTTTTATCGTTTAATGTTAAACATATTTCTGAGACATTTTAGGCTTAGTGGCCTAACAGAGCAGACAAAAACATTAACACTAACACTGGACTGTTGTCTGCTAAATGAGGTGGTTGAGAAAAAAAAAAAAGCTGGAGTTTAATGTTTTTGTCTGCTCTGTTAGGCACTGTTTCTCAAATGGGGGTACACGTACCTTCTCTGACCCCGGTCTCTATGCGTGTGTGTTGGTCTGCTGAAGGCGTGGACAGATGCAGCAGAGGCCCCGCTCCCGGAAGGAAGTCGTTGTTTGGGTCCTCAGCGTAGATACGAGCCTCAAACGAGTGGCCCCTCAGGGTTATGTCGTCCTGGAGGAGGGGCAGGTGGAAGAGATTTTTGTTACAAAATAAACTAAACTTTTAGTATAAGTTATGGTTTCCAGAGAGTTTAGAAAAGAGCAAGGAGAGGAATGTGAAATCTCAACCTTATTTTAAAAGTTTGTGGATGGAAAGTATGTCAATATACCACATTCACCAACAGAGACATTGAACATTCTTGTTTAGACAAATACCCATGAAGCAGGTGTGTTTGGGGCCTCTGCACATTCTCCATCAGCAGTAGATTAATACCCCTCTGCTTAGTTCATGTAACATTAACATTTATCTTTGTGTGACCACAGCCAATGCTGACAGATATAAGAGGGGGAAATGTTTTTTTTTTAAGCACATGATTAAAAAAGTCATTAATGATGGGCAGTACATGTATAGGGGATAAGTTTTATCGTTTAATGTTAAACATATTTCTGAGACATTTTAGGCTTAGTGGCTGAAGAGTTATGACACTGTTTTATACACCGTTTACTGATTTTATATGCTCAGGAAATGTTACTGTTTGATTAAACTATTCTCTCTGGACTTTAGACAAACACGAATTACATGGTTTACTAGTTTAGTTAGCTTAGGAGCCCATTTTTCATATAATCATAACTTAATCAAGTAGTTTCTCTTCATCCAGTGCAGGTAACATAGTTACTGCCGCTGGTCCACAGACAACAATACATTGTGCTCGATAACCAGAACACATCACACATAATATATATACTACTATGATAGACTACATTATTACTTAAAGGCTAATACACTTAGAGTTCACATCTAGAAAACAGTTTTACTGATTTAAGACTCTGCTCGCACATCCATCTACAGAGATAACGCACACCAGAACACCATATCTTAGTCAGAAGAGAGGCCACTGTATGCATATAAATGTATTTTATGTCTGTACGCTGATTAATCATTATGCCTGTCATAATAAATTCTTTTTTATACAAATTCTCTCCTTTTGAGCACCTCTCTAAGAGTTTAGGACTCTTCATGGCCTAACAGAGCAGACAAAAACATTAAACTCCAGCTCTTTTTTTTTCCAACCAGCTCATTTAGCATACCATCACAACAGTCCAGTGTTAGCGCGGGTTAGCTAGCTAGCTAGCCCGCGCTAACACATGCGTTCCGCTCCGGTCCGACCTCCGCAGCAAATACGCACTCATTTTAATCAATGAGACTGTTACTGGCTCCGCACGGCGACTGTGTAGCTAGCTCGGACGGTAGCTTGCAGTCCGAGCTAGCTAACTCGAAAAAATCGCCTCGAAATGTACAGCTCGAACATATCGGCACAGCTAGTAAGCCGTTGGTAAATTCTGCTGTTGACTGTACGCCCCAAAATAATCGTTCAAAGTTTGTCACGGGTTTATTAACTAATGTGATTTACAAAACTTTACTTACTGTTGTTGCTGAGCCCGCGCGCAGACGATTACGAATTACTTCACGCATGCGCACACCGTTCTTCTTCTTCTTCTTCTTCATGGGGTTTAATGGCGGTTGGCAAAACACTTTAGGTGTGCATTACCGCCACCACTGGTATGGAGTGTGGTTCTTCATGGGATAATTCTATGTGTACGCCTGATTAAACTATATGTATTTCAAATTCTATTAAACAACTTTGTTTTCTTAAAATATCTAATTATAATTTGGATATGTTTACTCTCTAAGTTATGTTGTAGTGCAGCTATTATGTTAAACTTTTCTTTTATCTCTTCAAATTCTCTCTTCATATATTCACGGTCTTGATCATAGTTTTGACATTCCTGTAGAACATGTTGCAATGTTTCATCTTGTCCACAGTGCTCACATTTGCCTGTATTGTGTTTCTTTTTTTGAAATAATGAATAATTAAGTCCTGTGTGTTCAAATCTTAGTCTTGTTATTAATCTTTCCTCCTTTCTGCTCCTTCTTCCAGTTCGTGTTTCACCTACTGTCATTTTGATCCCATAAAACCATCTTCCTTTACTTTCTTCATCCCATCTTTTCTGCCATTCTTTCTTCAGTCTTTGTTTAATGATACTTTTTGCCTCTGATTTACTTGTTTTTACTGTGAAGTTGATCTGAGTTTGAGTTGCCTTCTTTGCCATCTTATCTGCTGTCTCATTTCCTTTTATCCCAATGTGTGCTGGTACCCATAAAAATGTTATTGTTAATCCCATTCTTTGTGTACTAAATAACTAATAACTAAGGAGTGCCAGTGCCAAGGAGTGCGAAGGAGTGCCAAGGTGTGGGAAGATGTGGGAAGATGTGGGAAGGAGTGCAAAGGTGTGGGAAGGTGTGGGAAGGAGTGCGAAGGATCCCTTTTTTACTATATTTTTTCCCCTTGTCCCAAACGTAGAAAAATATGTTTATAGTAAATGGAGCTTATTTATGTAGCGTTTTCCAGCCCCCTATGAGGGGCCCCAAAGCTCTTTACAATACCAACCATCCACCCATTCATACACACATTCATACACCGGTAGCGGCAGACCCATGCAAGGCGCCATCCAGTCCTACCGGGAGCAACTCGGGGTTAAGTGTCTTGCCCGGGGACACAACGACACATGGGGAACCAGGATTCGAACCTCCAACCTTCCGATTGGGGACGACTGCCATTACCACTACGCCACGGCCGCTTAATCTGTCCTAACCACATTTATTTTATTAAAATCAATTATATGTTAAATTATATGTTAAAATAAATATGTGAAATGAACCTGCATTATTTGTCTATTTAATATAAACTGCACAGTAGGTATGTTTATGTAGTATTCAGCCTTGGAAAAAAATACAATGTAGAAAATGTTAATGAACTATTGGTTTAAAGAAATTGTATTAGGACAATGGAGTCTGTTCAAAGTTAAACAGAACCTGTATAAAAAATAGAATGATTAATACTTTGAGTGGGCATGCTGATCAAAGAAACAGATTTGTCTTAATTCAAGTTAGTTTGTTATCTTGAAACAAGATTTTTCACATTTTACAAACCTCACGACAACTGCAAATGTTAATGAAATGTCAAAAAAGCTTGTTTCAAATAAGAAATGACTCAAAACAAGATATTTTCAAGACTTTTTGCCTTATCAAGATTTTCAAGATGCATTGTCTCAAAACAAGTTGTTATGTCTTACTTAGAAATATGTTTTTGACTTATATTAAGTGTGATAAGAGGTTTTGACTTGAAATTAGAAAATTTGACTTGGTAAGATTTTACGTTTTTGCAGTGTGAGCACTTTCAGCTACAGCTTAGGCTCTCAGACTTCTCAGTACGCTGAGATTGCGGGCATCCTAATAGCTCTCCAGTTGGCTGTAGAACATTCCATCAAGACACTAGTCATCTGTACTGACTCGAACTATGCTCGGTTGAGTTTCGCCTGTCATCTCGCTATGTGGAAATGTAACGGTTTTCTCACAAGCGACAGGAAGGCGGTCAAACACAAAGAGCTCTTCATGGCGTGTGATCACTTGGTGACGTTACACGACATGCAGATCTACTGGAAGAAAGTTCCAGGACATTCAAGAGTCCCAGGCGATGACAAGTACTATAATGACATTGCAGATTCTTTAGCCAAAGAAGGAGCCGACAAAGGTCAGCTGTGGTCCTTTGACCCCTCCTGGTTGGTCAAGACTCTGCCAATACAACCTACTGTCGAGGTTATGGCAGTCACACGTGCACAGGCCGCAGCCAAACCTGCCGACAACGCAGTCTCGGTACGACCTGCACTGACTGACACAGACATCGTCCGACTGCAAAAGTTGGACCCTGCTATCAAGTCCATGGTGCTGTACCTGACTGACCCTGACAATAATACTCTGTCCAAAGACGAGCTGGATTCTGATCCTGACCTCAGGGTACTCTATCATCTGCGCTCGCAGCTGAAACTGATCAAAGGCATCCTAACTTTTGCCCATGGACCAGCGTCCTCACCAGTGTTCGTGGTTCCCCATGGCCACAGGGGGGTGATGTTAGTTCATGCCCATGATCTCCCGTCCGCAGGACACAAAGGAGAGAAAGCCACACTGACGGCATTGAAACAAATTGCCTATTGGCCTGGTATGAAAAAGGATGTCAAGGACTACATTGACGGGTGCTTGATTTGCGCCCAGTTTCAGCCTACCAGACCACTCCACAGAGCACCACTGCAAAGCAGAGGCATTTCATTTCCATGGTCTGACATCCAGTTTGACTGGGTGGGGCCACTCACTAAGAGCTCTAGAGGAAATAAATATTTCCTCACGGTAACCTGTGCATTTACCAAATGGGTAGAATGCCTACCAGCTCCTAATGACACAGCACAAACTACTGCTATTTTGCTAGTGAATCATGTATTCTCCAGGTTTGGACTTCCCCTTAGGGTGAACTCAGACCAAGGTACACACTTCACAGGTGAAGTGATGAAAGAACTGTGGAAGACGCTTGGCGTCAAAGCTGATTTCCATATTGGCTACCACCCACAATCTTCAGGACAAGTAGAGAGAGCAAACAGAACGGTGGTGAGTATTTTGAAGAAATACGTAGCCGCAAACCACAAGGACTGGGACGTGAAACTCCCTTTAGTCCTGATGGCCATTAGGGCCACTCCACACACATCAACTGGCGTCTCTCCCTTCGAGATGATGACCGGTCGACAAATGACTCTCCCTCTACACCTGTTGTACCAACCAGGTGACGCCACCATGGCAACAGCCTACACCACTCAACAATACATGAAAGACTTGAATGTACACCTCCGAGACACTTTTGCTTTTGCCCAGCAAAACCTGGAAAGGTCTGCTGAGGGACGCAAGGCGTACTATGACCAGAAGGCTTCCCATGATGAACTCCAAGTGGGAGACAGAGTCTTGTACTATACTTTCGCCCCCACAGCCGGGAAAGGAGGGTCCGGGACCGGGACTCTCGCCCGCAAACTAATGCCCAGGTGGACGGGACCTCATTTGATAACAGACAAAGTGTCCTCAGTTGTCTACGGAATCAAAATCAGCAAAGGTCGCAAACGGCCAATTGTTAAATGGGTACATCGAAATCAAATCAAACCTTTTCAGGCGCTCAATGACTCCGTAATTGACGAAGATCTGACAAACTCACAGACTTCATGGGAAAATAAGGTCGTCCAAACACAGGTTAGTAAATAAACTAATCAGTTTAGACTGTATTTCTGGTGTGTGACACGTTGGAATCTGACGACCAGAGTGAGTTTGTTGTAGTGAAACGTTGTTTTTAGTTGCTTAATTGCTACTTTTGTGTTATTGAAGTTGTTATTGTTTTCTGAACACTCCCAGCCAAAAGAGGTTTTGATTAATGTAAGTTGAAGACTTAAATGGATTTAACTATGCCAACATGCTGTTCATTTTGTTAAAGATCTCAATCTTTGAAGAGTCATTGTAGATTAATACTACTTAAGGTACTATAATCTACACTGATCTCCCAATCATTTAGATAGAACCGATTCGATCGTCTCTATTCTAGATCTATTCATTTTGATGAGTCTCGCCTAGACTTCAAAATTTATAGGGAATACCAAATCTTGCGTCGTTCGTCTAAAAGACAACTACGGTGGCCGAGGGGTGCAAACGCGCAGCAAAAACAGAACAGCACGCTGCAAAAAGAAAACAGCGTTCCAAAAGTTGAAACACACATCAAAATGAAAACAACAGCGTTCCAACAGATGAGGCGCACTGCAAAAGATAAGTCGCGCTCCCAAAAGGGGACGACATGCAAATACAGAACGAGCTGCAAATAGAAAAGCCACAACGGAAGTGCTCCAGACCACTAGGGGCAGTCGAACAAAGAACAAATCATAAAGCATATTATACTTTTCGGAATGGCACTAGTTATTTGTGTATTTTAACTCCCACAGTCCAAAAAAAACATGCATGTTAGGCTGATTGGTAACTCTAAAATTGACCCTGGATGTGAGTGAAACAGGTCCCTCTTGTAAATGAGTCCCCGTGGCTCAACGAGGCTAGCCTGTGTAAATAAAGGTTGAATGAATGAATGAAAAAAACAAATATTTTACACTACATCGGAACTGTCACGTTGTATCTGTTTTAATAGTGTGCGGAGGAGGATTGATACATGGATGCCAAGTTGGGTCAATGGTTAAAGAGTTTGCCTTGAATGTGGGAGACCCTGGTTCAAATCCCAATCTTGGAAATTTTGTGGTGATAATTTCTTTTTTTTTTTAAGCCTTTTGTTTTGGATAGATCGGGTGAAATAGATAAATACATCTACATGTTTATTCTTTGTTGTTGCTTGGTTCGATCTATCCAAAACAAAAGGCTTAAAAAAAAAAGTTATAGAAAATATCCGAGACCGGGATTTGAACCAGGGTCTCCCGCATTCAAGGCAATCTCTTTAACCATTCACCCAAACTGGCACCCATATGTTGATTCTCCTCCGCACACTATTAAAATTTAACGTGACAGTTCCGATGTAGTGTAAAATATTCTTAAAATAAATAAGTTAAAATACACAAATAACTAGTGCCATTCTGAAAACTATAATATGCTTTATGATTTGTTCTCTGTTCGACTGCCCCTAGTGGTCTGGAGCACTTCCGTTGTGGCTTTTCTATTTGCAGCTCGTTCTGTATTTGCAGGTCGTCCCCTTTTGGGAGCGCGACTTATCTTTTGCAGTGCGCCTCATCTGTTGGAGCGCTGTTTTCATTTTGATGCGTGTTTCAACTTTTGGAACGCTGTTGTTTTCATTTTGATGCGTGTTTCAACTTTTGGAACGCTGTTGTTTTCATTTTGATGCGTGTTTCAACTTTTGGAATGCTGTTTTCTTTTTGCAGCGTGCTGTTCTGTTTTTGCTGCGCGTTTGCACCCCTCGGCCACCGTAGACAACAGACATTTAGACCAAACTAGTTTCATTTTTTTATTTTTAGTTTAACCTAAACTAAATAATGAATGGAGGAATAGTTTGAATGAAGAGGCCTTCGTTACAGAAGCCCTCCACATTTCTATAGATATAGATCCCTATTTCTGATTTTTACAGCATTGATCCACCCCTTAATTGGTAATTGTAGCTGATCTAATCCATGATAGCTTACATACCAGGTGCATATAGGTAAGGCCTAATGTAAAATCCCAATCATAAGCCCACCTAAAACCACATAATTGCATGACACATTGAACCAGGGTGGCACCGACTGGAAGCCATCCAGCCTGCAACCTTCGATGTGGGGACCTGCTGATCCAACGTTGGTCTTCAACCTTCATCCAAGGGCCGCCTCCTCTGCTTCAATCGAGGGATCCCCTCTACATGCTGATTAAAATCCATTCTTGCTGATGAAATCACTAACCCCCATCGTTGTGGATTTACCGTTGTGGATTATAAGACTTTGTTTCCAAGGGATCACAGACTCAGTTTTCCATGGGTTAACAGACTATGTTTTCCAAAGGATTGAAAGCTTACCGCAAAGGGATTACCTACGAACAGTATGGAATTTCCAAAAACATTATGGGAGTATAATTTTGAACTTTTTTTTGACTTTTTTTTTTCCACTTGCTGGATTACATAGAGGTCAGAGACATTCGGTGGTATCCTTTCGTGTTGGAACTCATCTCCAAGGACAGGCGATGACTTCCAAAAAGGGGGACTGTAGTGATACACCTAACCTCTGATATTTTAGGCTTGACCTTCAAGTACACCTCTCTGCATCTCTTTGAAACTCTAAGTGTTACACCTTCTTGAAGCCCTCAAGGAGACGATTGGACACTTATATTGGTTAACAATTATTATGAATTAATGGACACTAATTAATCAGATTGAACTTTCTCTTTAATGTGTGTTAATTCAGAATTGATCAAACAGTATACTTTTTGTCATTTCAATGATGATCTGTTACTTGCATGACTTTGACCCTTCTGCTGGTTTATTTCTGCAAAACAAGCAGTCTTTGAATCAAAAGCACAAGGTCAGAGTAAACGTTTAACTTGCAGCTTCTTTTGTGTTGTCTGTGAAGTAGCCATAATATTCTCTGTGCTCACGAGCGGCCATCTGGTCGTTTATGTAAACAGTTTTCCTGTTATCCGTCAAGAGACATTTCTGCCTATGGGATCAAACTTCCATCTTTTATTTTGTTAAACCAGCCTGTGGTCGTTAAGGAGGTGAGTCAGACCCCACCTCCCCTATAACTCGGCACTTCCTGCATTTTGCCTTTAGTTTTTGGAGAGAACTAACTGACAACTGGTTTCTCTCCTCCGGAAAAGCTGGAGACGTCCCGGTCATATGTCAACTCGACCCACGTCTCAGCTGGAATCATAGTAAAGCCTTACTGTGATCCTTTCACTCATTTCTGAAAGAATTTGTTTTCTGAAGTTTTACTTTGAAAGTTCAGCCAGTAGCTGGTCCTGTTCCTGCCGGTGAAAGCGTGCTCCTGGCTCGTCTGATCCAGTCATACACGCACGAAGTCGACTGGACCTCAACGGGACAACACAGTCCGTTAGTGTCCACCAACTTCTCTGTCCTCACCTCCAAGGGACTATCGTCACCAGGTAAAGAGGCTTGTTTGTATGCTGCACGTGTCGGAGGTACAGCCGGATCCGTATGGGAAGGTGCCACTCTGGTTGTTTTCAAAATAATTAACTTCCGTTAACTTAGCTTTCATTCATCTTCTTCCTCCTATTTTCTTATTTTTCATAAGCTTTAATCTGTCAAGTAATGTGCCAACAGTTTAAGTTTCTAACTGTCTGTTTGTTTTAATTTGAATTCTTGTCAACGTAGTTATTAAATCAGAGCTAATATCGATACAAATGTTTAATGTAATTTTTGTGATAGTTTCAATAAAAGGTCTATTTTTTTGGTAGACCAACATAAGTTGAAGCCTCTCGTGAATTTACATTTTTCCTAATTACAGTAAAAGCAATTTAATATCGGAAAAAGGAAGAACTCGCGCATTGGTGGCAGTTTGTGCAATTAAAGTCTGCTCAGATCTGCGCATCTACAATAATGGTGGTCCAGTAAGTGTTTAAATAGCATACACCATTATTTCATTACACTTTGTTGTTTCATATGTTTTTAATGTTTCATTACGTTGCTGGTTCTTAGTTCTTTTGTTCCCAGTTGTTCAATTTTCTATCCTTGACATATTTTTGTCTTTCAGGTACACCTGCACCTATCTGGACCCACCCTTCTGTGTTTGTTTGTCTCTCTCTTGTCCTCTCAAACCAGCGGGTTAAAGCAGATGGCTGCTCGTCCTGAGCCTGGTTCTGCTGGAGGTTTCTTCCTGTTAAAAGGGAGTTTTTTTCTTTCCACTGTTGCTACTGTGCTTGCTCAGGATGGGAGAGTGTGAAGAAGCCAAGATTCAACTTGTCTGCTTGATTCCTTAAATGGTAAATGGACTGTACTTGTATAGCACCTTTCTATCTAATCAAGACACTCAAAGCGCTTCACAGTCTGTGCCTCATTTACTCATTCATGCAGCACTCTACTAGGTCTGTACAAAGCTAATTGAACAAATCTTTCTAAAGAGACTAATCAGAGCTTTATAACTGTCATATACCAATGGGACACACATTGGAGGCAATGAGGGGTTCAGTGTCTTGCCCATGGACATTTCGGCATGTGACTGCTGATGGATTTGCACCCCCAACTCTTGCATTGGAGGACAACTGCTCTAACCACTCAGCCACAGCTGCCCTTTGATGGAGAACTTTACTAATTGACTTTTCTATTACAGGTGGTCCCCGACTTTCGAACGAGTTCTGTTCCTAAGCCCGTTTGTAAGACGAAAATCGACTTAAGTAGAAAAATACGTCCAAACGGCACCTCATACATACAGTACTGTATTTTTACTAAGCACTTCGCCTATCCTAACACATTACCCTACATAATCATCAAAAAAGACATACATTCAAAGCCATAATGAAGGGGGAAAAAGAGTTAATTTCTTACTGGGAGCTGGTGAGCTTCCTGCAGCTTCACAGCATTTACAGCAACGTCTGTTAGCATGTTAGCTCGTTGCTCAGCTGTCCCTCCGCTCAAAACAATAAGGTCTCCTGTATTTCCACGTGCGGTCTAGCAGTCCAGAGTTAGCATATTTAGCATATTAGCCCCTCCTGACCTCCTCCTCTGCTCCGTTCTGCCTGAGGTCTCAAGATTCCGGCACGTAAAGCTCCCCCCTCCCTCCTGTAAGTTTTGTTTTGGTACTGTATTTTATAGTGTAAAGGCGCATAAACCACGTAACTTGAACCAATGCTTTTCAATGGGAGGCGTTCGTAAAGTCGAATCATCATAAGTCTAGACCGTCATAACCCTGGGACTACCTGTACGGTATATGAATATTTCTATAAAGTGCCCTGAGACAACTTTGTTATGATTTGGTGCTGTATAAATGAATTGAATTGAGTAGCAGTTTTTTTTTTTTTTGTACTGCCTTCATAGTCATCGTCCTCCTGTGTTCAATATTTGCATCCTTTTCCTCCTCTTATGCCAGCACAGAATGAGCATGGTGAAAACACATGATCAACTTTAAAACGTGATTTAAGAATCTGTTGGTTCAGTTCACAACCATGCCTACAGTGTGTCTCTAATTTGTAACGTTCTTTGTAGACTCTCTTACACAAATATAATGGATCTGTGGTCGGCACAAACAGGCCTTGTTTGAGGCTGGCCCCACAGGGAGAACAATTCAACACATCCAGACTATTCTCTCACCCGTTAAGAAACAACTAACATAAATGTCTTTAGTATATAAGAGTTTGTTTGTAAAGAGTAGAAGTTCACGGGGACACCTTCAGCCTTTCATATATTTATTTTATTTTACTTTTTGGTTATTTCTGTATTTTGGTCCACCGTGCACCTGTATCAGCTAGCAGTTGCAGCTCTTTATGCTCAGCGCATGATACAGGGTGAGCCAGCCTCCATCCATCATCCCTCCAGTCAACCAGTACTGCCAGCCATGTTTGACTGCTCAGGACTACTGCTGGGAATAGATTAGTAGATTTGTCCACACTGACACAAACACGGGGGACTGGTCTTAACCAAGGACACGAATGGTTTCTGGCTGACTGATGTTAGATCCTAAACTAAGCTCGGAACAGAGAGAAGGGCCGGGGTCAGGAGGGGATTTGGGTGACTGGCTCATTTAAAGGCCCAGCACTGCAGCTGGGCTGTCAGGTTGTGTCTATCACCAGATGTGGTCTGTGTGTGTGTGTGTGTGTGTGTGTATGGGTGGGGTGGGATGTGTGGGGTTAATGGGTACTGCTGAGAGTTCAGGCTGCAACATGAAACACCAACATATATTAGCTGTAAACCAAAAGTAATCATTCACAAAGTTGTTGTTTTAAATATGTATAAAAGTGTGCACTTCTGGATCAATAAATGCCCAAACATCTTGTGTCTGGATGATATTTTGTTAGCCATAAGTGTTCAAATGAAGGTTATTTTTACTCCAGGTTAATTACTCCCCCCACCCCATGGAGTTAATAAGTGAACTTAGGTTCGGGAGCAGGGCCACGCCCAAATCACGCCTACAATTATCCCACGCAACCTACTTATACCTCGCTCACCTATTCATCTCATCTCAGTTCGTTACGTTTTGTCGACCCCAATCCCCCCTCTCCCTTCTTCCATGTTTACTCTTCATCCATAACCATGCTTTGCTTTCTCTTGATCAGGTTTCCGTCCGGGGGGGTTCATCGTCGGGCTCGGGAAGGAAAACAAGTGAACCGTTCCCGAAGGCCAAACCCCACGCAAGAGTCTTCTCATCCCAAGCCCTTCAGCACTCTCCTCGGACAACATCCTTCAGCTCCACTCATCCCTTCATCCCCTAATCCCTACTTCCATATTCCCTTACTCTACTCATCCCTACTTTCATCCTCTCCTACATTCATTCATCCCTTCATCCCTCCATCCTTTCCTATCATCGCTACTTCCATATTCCCTTACTCTACTCATCCCTACATTCATCCTCTCCTACATTCATTCATCCCCTCATCCCTCCATCCCTTCCAATCATCCCTACTTCCATACATTCATTCATCCCTTCATCTCCTCATCCCTCCATCCCTCCATCCCTTCCTATCATCTTTCCTACATCCCCTTTCTTCCCTCAACCCTACAACCCCTCATCCCTTCATCCTTCATCTTTTCATCAATAAAAAACTTAAACTTGTGTTTTGTGGCGTGGTTCCTTGCTAATGAATGTTCTTATTTTTGGTATTAAAATAAATAAGTGTGTTGAAGCTGTAGTGGACATGACGAGGTCCCCTATGATGCGAGATTACACCTTCGCCTTTTTTTAACTGTTCCAGTGATAACCTTTACTGACCTCTCAGTAAACAGACATTTAGTCTTTTATAATTTGAATCAAAGAACATATTCACTCACAAAGAGACAATTTCTACTTCTTTGATTTTGTTCTAATACAAATATAATCAAAGCATTCACCTGTGTTATTCATGAGCAGTGTTGTATTCTTAATAAATAAATAAATGTCACATTTTTGTCATCTGTGTATGTTTCCCATACAAGACGAAATTCGTCTCTGTATTTCACCTAACCACCACCAGGTGGTGCAGTGAGCAGCCATAGAAAGCGCCCGGGGAGCTGGGGAAATAGGTGTGCACTCATAGACACCCCAAGGTGTGTAGTGGCCGGGGCCGGGGTTTGAACCTGTGTCCTTCGGGTCCCAAGTCGGCAGCCCTGCCTCTACACCATCTTGGCCCTTATATGTGAATGATCATTAATATGCTGGTATGTTCTGCCTCTGTCTATTCAAAAGAACTATGTCAAAGTTGAATTATATGTCAGAATGATCTTCCAGTCTTGGTTTAAATTGTTTGAGACAGTAAATCAAGTCGTAGACAAAAGTTCTAGACACTGTCTCCTGTCCTCCCAAAACATTCCTCTCTGTTTTCTAAACAGACTTTCTGTTGACCTTGAAGTTTTCGCTTCACGTTTTCACTCTCCTCTCTTGGCCACAACCAATGAGAAAACTGTGTTCCTAATCTCAACACTTTAGAAAAAGTGTTTTGCTTCCTGAACGCTTCAGTTTTATTGTCAGAGTTGAAATGACAGTAGACCTGACAACTCTCTGTCTTGACAGCTGGATGAGCTGTAGTCACGAGTTAAAGACGGGCTTATCAGCTGGGACTAACGGATGCCTCCATTAAGTTCAACAAAGCTAAAAGCTCAAAGTTCTTCATGAACTTTCCTTCGAGGAACGTCTGGTCTTGAAGTCAACCAAGAGCTGACACCATTTTCTGATGATCTACGCGGACCCCAGGAGACGTTGAAAAGTAAACAAATAACCAGTTCGAATGTACTGGGCCTGCAAGGACTCTGTGCATCTGAAAGGCTAATGTCTTCTCTTACTAGGCTGTCGTCTTAAAAGGTAATGAGTCAGCTGTTTACAAACGTACCTGGGATTCAGCAGAAGTCTGATGGAAAGTGTCATTTTTGGTAACATACTCAAGACAATTAATTTCCTTTAAACTATTTCTTCCTCTCCTCCTACTTCCTCCTTTCCCATATCATTTTCAGCTGGAAACTACATTAAGCTAAAGCCTACAGATAAAAAGTATTATTGTCATCCTGTACTGATGTCGGTTGTGTTACAATTAAATGTGCTGATGCGTTTAATTTGTAAGAAATTGAAATCAATCAATCAAGTGTACATTGGTGTTAATTGTAGTTGATTTATTTTAAATAAAAGGTACTGTAGTGTCTTTTGGCATACCGACTAAATCAACGTTTCCATTGTCACTTTATGGCTTATGGTTTATTGTCCATCATAAAAGATCACAGAAATATTTGTTAAACCTGAAAAAGAGAGAACCCATGAATTACAATTCAATCTGAATAAGTAAATAATTAAGACAAAGTGTGTCAGTTTAATAATGACACCCCAAAAATCCTTTACAATCTGGTGGCACCGTACATGGCTAAGTACACTATCTGGTGGCCCTGTACGAGTTTTTCTAATTAAAGGATTATTCATAAATCTGTTCTACTAAGTCGTAAAATTTTAAAATATGCAATGTAAGAAATATCTCATTAGTTGGATGAAAGTAATCAGATGCAGTTATAATTCGGATAGCTTTCATCTGGAGCATGTAAACTGGTTTTGTGTTGGTTTTATACGAGTTTCCCCATATCTCAACTCAATAATTAATGTATGGAAGTATGAAACAACAGTATAACAGGTAAAGTGATTTCTTATTTAGGAGATATTTTGTTTTATTCAGTATTGCAATAGTTTTTGACATTTTGGCCTTAACATGATGAATATGAGCCTTCCAATGCAATTTGTAATCAAGTATCACCCCTACAAATCAATTTCATAAACTCGTTCTATTTCAATACTGTTTATCATGAGTTTGAAATTATTTTTTATTTTCTTGTTACTAAATATTACAAATTTTGTTTTAGCATAATTTAGTGATAATTTATTTTTGTCACACCATTTCTTTAATGCTTGTAATTCTCCTTTCATTATACTAAGGACCTGCTCCAAACTATTACCAGAGCAATATAATGTGGTACCATCGGCAAACAAAGTAAATGATAACAACTTAGATACATTGCATATGTCATTTATGTAAAGTAAAAAAAGTTTAGGACCCAGCACCGAGCCTTGTGGTACTCCACAGGTAACCTCTAATAGATCTGAATTTACATTATTTATTTGTACATATTGATGCCTTTGATTCAGTTAACTTTTTATCCGAGAATGTGCAACGCCTCTAACACCATATTTCTCCAATTTAAGTAAAAGTAATTGAAGATCTATAGTGTCAGATGCTTTTTTAAAGTCTATAAACACTCCCACAGTATATTCTTTTTTTATCAATTGCGTTAGCTATATCTTCTACTAATTGTATAATTCTACTAATCCTCCTACATGTCTTTGCGTGAGTGCAACTACAGTGTGCGCTCTCAGGACATGATTACCTGCAGTGTTCCATCAGTGAGGACTGAACTTGGAAAAAGGGCCTTCTCCTACTCCGCTCCTGCTTCATGGAATATCTTACAAAAAGATCTGAAGCTCTCGACCTTGACTTCTCTAAATGGTTTTCAGAATCTGTTGGAATCCTGGCAAAAACCAATGCAGATTTGTTCCTGTCTTTGATTTTATACGTCTACCTTATAATGTTTTGCTAGTTTTTTGATACTTTGTTAAAAAAAAAAAAAACTTTCTTTTGTTTTTTCTCTCTTTTGTTTTCTATTGTTTATTGTTTGTTTGTTTATTGTTTATTGTTTAAGGAAATTCTACCACTGCTGTTCATTGTTCTTTAGTTTTAGCAGGTCGCTTTCGTAAATGAGCCCATGAGGTTCAAAAGATTTACCTTACTAAATAAAGGTTGAATGAATGAAAAATTGCATTACAGCCATTGAAGTTGACCTGTTAGCTCTAAATCCGTATTGACATTCAGATAATATTGTATATATTTCCATAAAATTGTCAAATTAATGCAAAAACAATTTTTTCTAAAAATTTTAGAAAATTGAGAAAGAAGAGAGATAGGTCTATAATTGGAGAATTGATGTTTATCACCACTTTTAAAAAAGGTTATGACTTTTGCTGTTTTCATTTTGCTTGGAAATGTACCTGTTTGAAAAGACAGGTACATTTTCACATACAAATGTATGTGAAAGGCTCACATACAAATGTATGTGAAAGGCTTAAGTACATATTCTATAATATTTTTTACTAGCCACATATCAATTCCAACCCAATCAGTAGATTTTTTTATTTTTAACGTTTTGCACAATATCATATATTTCCTTCTCATCGACTCCTCTAATAAAAATGAATTTATGTTTGTATTAATGTTAGCTCTATCTGTATTATATTTATCCTGAGGCACCATGATACTCTTTGATAAGTTGTGACCAACATTTACAAAATATTGATTAAATTCATTTACAATTTCTTTGGTATCATCTATAATTGTATCATTTCTGACAAAAAAAATGTGAATAACTTCCTCTTACTACATGTTTTTTAATTAAACCATTGAGCACTTTCCATGTTTCCTGGATGTTATTTTTGTGCTGTTCCAAAAGATTGTGATAATACTCCTTTTTGTTTTGTCTAATAATACTTATTAATTTGTTTTTATATGTCTTATACTTATTTTCTGCACATTTTGTTCTATGTTTTAAAAATCTTTGATATAATCAATTTTTCTTTTTACTTGCTTTTACAATTCCCTTTGTTATCCATGTTTTTTCCAGTGCTTTATGTTCCCTTGTAATGTTTTGTAGTGGACAATTTTTATCATAAAGTCTCATTAGTATTGATAAAAAAGTAACATAAGCAGTGTCGGTATCTCCAGCTACATATACGTCACTCCAATTTTGTGCTGCTAAGTCTGCTTTCAGGGCAAAAATGTGTTCAGATGTTCTATGTCGGATGAGTTTATATGAATGAGTCCTGCTTATAGTTTTCTGTTCTAATTTTTTTTTGGGGAAAAACTACAAAAACAGGCAAATGGTCAGTGATATCATTTATAATAAGACCAGAAATTGTGTCAATATCAACTGTGTTTACAAATATGTTATCAATTAAAGTAGCAGTATCAGATGTTATTCTACTTGGTTTAATAATTACTGGAAAGAGACTAATGTTATACATTGAATTTATGAAATATGTGGGTTTTTTATATCTGCTAGGATTTAACGTCTATATTCATATCACCACACAAAATTTGAACCTTATTGCCATGAATTTTGCTAAGTATAGATGTGAAGTTATTGTTAAATGTATCAATACATGTTCCTGGAGCTCTATATACACAAGTTATGCAGATATTTTTTCCTTTTGTAACATTAATTTCTACAGTAAAACATTCAAACACATTTTCTATAGTATCACACTTGTTTTCCACTTTGGTGCATGTTAAAGCTGTGTCTATGTATAAAGCAACTCATCCTCTTTTTCTATTAGGCCTATTTACAGTAAACGTCTCATACCCTTCCAATTCAACATCACACTCTTTATCATTATCATGCCAGAGAGGGTCAGAATGAACTCCATTGTGTCTTTGTGGATTTAGAAAAAGCATATGACAGGGTGCCGAGGGAAGAGGTTTGGTTTGCATGAAGAAATCTGGAGTGGCAGACAAGTATGTAACCCCAAAATTACACTACATACGGTCCGCTCCGCAGGTCGCAGCTGAGCGTCTCAAACTCCAATTTCCACTTCCTCCGCTCAGCTCAGGTCCGCCTGCATGCGCCGCTCCTAGACGCATGCGCGGGATTTGCGGGATCGCGCGATAAATCAAGTGATAAATAAGTAAGTCAGAACAAAACAATTCATTCGGTGGAAGAAGGAGAACAACAGTAGAGACTGCTGCCTTGATCTTCTCTCGTAAATGAGCGACAGGACATGGTTTGAGCAACAGGAAGTGATGTATTACATTTCAGAATAAAATACTTTATTTATTTATTTCTTGTATTGCGTTTGTAGGCGTAGTCATAAATGATAGTTTGAAAGCATTTTTGTACAAATAAATCCGTATAGAGCTAGGATTAAGTCCGCCCGTGGTGATTTTATTTTGTAAATACGGAAGTTGTGCTCGTTCCTTTTCCTGTTGGTGCGACGTAATCTTCAAAAGTTGACTCCGGCACAGCTCCGGCGTCCGGCAGAAATAGAAAAATTTCTAATTTTGACGGACTGCCGTCCGCTCTCCGCAACTCGCCGCCGCCGTGCGGAGCCAGTGTAAATTCTGTCATTGATTATAATGGGTGCGTATTTGCTGCGGAGGTCGGACCGGAGCGGGGCGGAGCCGGAACGCGTGTGGTGTAATTTTGGCGTTAGACTGGTACAGGACATGTATGAGGACAGCAGGACAGTGGTGAGATGTGCTGTAGGAGTGACAGATAGCTTCAATGTGGCGGTGGGATTGCATCAAGGAACAGCTCTGAGCCCCTTCTTGCTTGCTCTGGTGATGGACCGACTAACAGATGAGGTCAGGCGGGAATCCCCATGGACTATGATGTTTGCAGATGACATTGTGATCTGTGGTGAGAACAGGGAACATGTGGAAGAGAACTTGGAGAGGTGGAGGTATTCACTTGAAAGAAGAGGAATGAAAGTCAGTCAGAGTACATGTACATGACACACACATGTACATGACAGAGTACATGTGTGTGAATGAGAGGGAGACCAGTGGAACAGTGAGCCTACAAGGATCAGAGGTCACAAAGGTGCAGAACTTCTAGTACTTGGGGTCCACTAACAAGGAAAATGGGGAATGTAGGAAAGAAGTGAAAAAGAGAGTCCAGGCAGGATGGAGTGGATGGAGAAAAGTTTCAGGAGTGATTTGTGACAAAAAGGTGTCAGCAAAGGTCAAAGGAAAAGTTTACAAGACAGTGGTGAGACCAGCTATGTTGTATGGTCTGGAGACAGTGTCATTGACAAAAAGACAGGAGAAAGAACTGGAAGTGGCAGAAATGAAGATGCTGAGGTTCTCCTTAGGAGTGACAAGGATGGATAAGATCAGGAATGAGATCATCAGAGGTACAGCACATGTTGAACAACTGGGAGATAAAGTTAGGGAGGCCAGACTGAGATGGTTTGGACATGTCCAGAGGAGGGACAGTGGGTATATTGGTAGAAGGATGTTAGAAATGCAGCTGCCAGGAAAAAGACACAGAGGAAGGCCAAAGAGGAGATATATGGATGCAGTTAAGAGGACATGAAGGTAGTTGGAGTGAGGACAGAGGATGCAGAGGACAGAGTGAGGTGGAGAAGGATGACTCGCTGTGGCGACCCCTGAAGAGGGAAAAGTTGAAAGAAGAAGAAGAAGATGATGAAGAAGAAGAAGAGGAGCTCTCTGAATTGACAAAAACTAGCCTCATCCAAATAATCCATGTCTGCTAGAGTCCATCCCAACCAGACAGTTTAAAGAGGTATTTCCCCTAATTAATGTCCACATTTTGTATTTATTTCATTTGTCTTTAATGAATGTTTACATACCACAGCGCTTTAAGGTTGCTGTAATTAAATCTTTTCTTAAGAAGTCTGACCTTGATTCAGAAACTCTGACCAATTATAGATCTATTTCTAACATATCTTTCATCTCAAAAATTCTAGAGAAAATAGTTGCAGGTCAGTTGCTTGAACATCTACAAAGAAATAATCTGAAGAGTTTCAGTCAGGGTTTAGAGCTCATCATAACACAGAAACAGCATTAGTAAAAGTCACTAATGATATTCTCATGGCCTCAGACAATGGACTTGTGTCTATACTGATCCTGTTAGACCTCATTGATGCAGATGATCACAATATTTTACTACAGAGACTTGAATATGATATTGGGATTACAGAAACAGCTCTAAGATGGTCTAAATCATATCTATCTGATATATTCCAGTTTGTTAATGTAAATAATAATCGTCTTCATACACCAAAGGTAGTCATGGAGTCCCTCAGGGCTCAGTGCTTGGGCCAATACTCTTTACTTTATATATGCTTCCATTAGGTAAAGTTAAACATCATGGGATATATTTTCATTGTTATGCTGATGACACACAATTATATTTGTCCATTAAATGCAATAAATCCAATCAGCTACTTAGACTACAGGCATGTCTTAAAGACATAAAAACCTGAATGACCCTTAATTTTCTCCTTTTGAACACAGACAAGACTGAGGTTTTGGTTTTTAGACCCGAGCATCTTAGGAATTAATTTTTCAGTCTTTCGCACCCTCCTTAGATGGCATTAATCTGGCCTCCAGCTCTAATATTAAAAATCTTGGTGTTATTTTTGATCAGGACAAGTCTTTCATCCCCCACATTAAAAATGTTACTAGAACAGCCTTCTTCCACCATATTGAGGCCCTTCTATTCTCACTAAGAAAACAGTGTCAGATCTGCAGATCTCATGTGATAATTCCTTAGGTCATATGTGTCAAACTCAAGGCCTGGGGGCCAAATGTGGCCCTCGTTGACATCTTATCTGGTTCTCAATATGTTATTTTAAATGAAATATACTTTTATCACTTTAATTTTTCAGTATTCTTTGATTACGATGTAAAAAGTGCAACAGATAATGTCAAATGAGACCAGTCAAACTCTTGTTGAGGAACCTGCAACCAAGAAAAGATGTTGGGTATCTAACTTAAGTTAATGACACTTTCTATCCACAGATACTGGTGACTCTGTGTTGCTTGTCCTATTGGACCTCACATCCGCTTTTGACACCATCGACCATGAGATCCTCATTGCTAGGTTGGAGCAGTGGGTGGGCATCTCAGGATCAGCCCTAAACTGGTTCAGATCCTACCTCTCTGACAGGTCTTTTTGTGTGTCCATCAATGATTTTACTTCTGCAGTGGCGGCTCTTAAATGGGGGGTTCCGCAGGGGTCCATCCTGGGTCCTCTCTTGTTCTCCTTATACCTGCTGCCACTCGGTGCTATTTTCCGGAAACACAATATACCTTTCCACTTCTACGCTGATGACTGTCAAATCTACTTCCCCCTAAGACAAAATGGTACAGGCTCTATTCAACCTCTGCTCGACTGCCTGGCTGACATCAGGGACTGGATGGCTTTAAATTTCTTAAGCTTCAATGATAAGAAGTCTGAAGCCATATTGTTCCTTCCCAATGACACAACCTCAAACCACTGCATTGACCTGTCTGCTCTACCCCTATCCGAAAAACAAAAAGTCAAAAATCTGGGAGTGATAATGGATCCTTCCATGAAACTCAACAGTCATGTAAACATGATCGTCAAATCCTGTTTTTTCCAGCTGAGGCGTCTGTCTAAGCTGAAGCCCATATTATCCAAAAAGCACCTGGAGACAGTGATTCACGCATTCATTACATCTAGGCTTGATTACTGCAATTCACTTCTGTTTGGCGTCAGTCAAGCCACCATTGCACGATTACAACTGGTTCAGAACGCAGCTGCCCGATTTTTAACCAGCACACGCAAAAGAGAGCACATTACACCAGTCTTGGCCTCCCTTCACTGGCTACCGGTTCATCTTCGAATCCAATTCAAAATTCTCATGTATGTCTACAAATCGCTGAACAGTCTCGCCCCCGCCTATCTCTCGGATCTGATACACCCATATGTCCCTCCACGTGCTTTGAGGTCAGAGGATCAGGTACTCTTAATAGTTCCAGAAACTCGCCTTAAGCGCAGGGGTGACAGGGCGTTCTCTGTAGCAGGCCCAAGACTCTGGAACGAGTTACCGCTGCTCATCAAACAGGCCCCCTCCCTCTCAGTTTTCAAATCCCGGTTAAAAACTCACTACTACTCCATCGCTTTCAATGCCAGCTGATTTGTATTGGATCGTTTGATTTATGATCTGCAATGTTTTTATGTTTTTCGTGTTGTACTTCATTGTCTGTGTTGCCTGTTGCGTGTTTGTTTGTCCAGCACTTTGGCGTGGACTTGTTCCTGTTTAAAGTACTTTATAAATAAAATGGTATGGTATGGTATGGTAATGTAGATTCTGAAACCCATTTCCTCTTGACTATAACCTATACATTCTCTATGAGGTTCAGGTTAGGAGAGTTTGCTGGCCAGTCAAGCACAGTAACACCGTGGTTACTGAACCAGCTTATGGTACCTTTGTCAGTGTGGGCAGGAGCCAAGTCCTCCTGGAAAATGAAATCAGCATATTCATAAAACTTGTCAGCAGAAGGAAGCATGAAGTTCTCTAAAATATCCTGGTAGATGCTGCGTGGACTATGGACTTCAGAAAACCCAGTGGACCAGCACCAGCAGAGGACATCAATCCAAATCATTCCTGACTCTGGAAACTTCACTCTGGACTTCAGGCAACACAGATTGCGGGCCTCTCCTCTATTCCTCCAGACTCTGGGACCTTGATTTCCCAATGACATGAAACTTATTTTCATCTGAAAAGAGAACACTGGACCACTGAGCAACAGTCCAGTTATTTGTCTCCTCAGTCCAGGTAAGATGCTTCTGACATTGTCTCTGTTTCAGGATTGGCTTGACTTGAGGAATGAGACATTGTCACATGCCTGGGAGTTAATTAGATGATTAGGATGTGACACCACAAGTTTCTAAATTTGAACCTCTCGACAACATACACTATATGTACTACAGTGTCTAACAACCAACCAAGACCCTAATGCTATGTATGAATGCTCAAGGTTTTCTGAAGAAAGGAATACCACACATCAATTACTTCATATAGTTTTTTTAACAGTCACAGAATTTTTTAAAAACAACATATCAGAGTTAAAGTCGAGTTTAAAGCATATAGGCCTGAAAGCAAACCAGAACTGCTTTTTCAGTCTTTCTATCACCTTTTAAATGGCCTGTGCCTGTGTTCGACAGAGCCTTTTTGAAGGACAGGGTGTCTCATTAGACATTCACACCCAGGGCTCGCTCCAATTGGGCTGCCTAAAGAATCTGAAGGCAATGCAATTGTGTAATTTGCACACAAAGTGGTCTGGATTGATCCAAAATAAACCTCTCAACTTTAAATGTGGGGGTGAGGAGAGGGAGGGTGTATAATTGCATCATTTAGCGAATTGATTGGCTGAGAGTCGATGGAAGGGAATCAGGAAGCAGCAGATAAACGGTGACAGCAGCGCCTTTTAGAGCAGGGGACCCGTTGATGCAAAAAACACACAAACGTGGACCAAGAAACACACACGTCGCTTTTAGAAGAGACAGAGAGAACCCACACAGAGACACAGCAAGAGATAAACCCAGACACAAATAGAGAAACAGACATAAGACTCACCCACATACAGAGTCAGATTAGGCAACACAAAAAGAGCCTGGGTCCACATCACACACTGAACGCTGCAGGCCGCCACAATGGAAGACAGAATTAGAGGTTACAATAGATTTCATTAAGCCAAACTAGACTTAACGAGACAATCAATATGTCATAATTAAAGCCAGGAGGTTGAAAGCGACTTAGACTCTAAATGATGACTTAGACTCTAAATGATTAAGATAGAGCAGATAAAGAAAGGTTGTGTGACAATGGAGCTCTATAACTACCAACCACAGCCACCTTTTGTGCTCAAACTGGCCATTCACCGAGACAGAGTGATAGGAGAGGGAGGAAGAGCATACAAGAGGAACATAGCTTTCAGTTCACTGCAGATTGAGAAAGGAATAAGAGATCTGCAATGATGTGATCCATGGCTTTACTTTTTATTACTTCTACATCAGATGTTCCAGTTTCTCCTCCACCTTCTTGTTCATCGCTAATTTTTTGAGTGGAGATAGGTATTTCTGCGGATGTTAAGACTCATGGAAATCACTAGACTTCAGAGCATGCACGTCCCATATGTGTTGCACAGCTAAAGGAGAATATTCAACCAAAGACCACACCACAAGAAGTCCAGAAGCAGAACAGTCACAAAAATCAGAGAACAAAAACAAAAATTGATCTCTGAAAGCAAGAAATTCTGCAGGAGATTTCAGATCACAGACTGTCCTGCAGCAGAGGATTAATCACAGCTTCAGGTCCGCACTAAGGTCCTGTTCACACAAAAGTCCTCTCTGGATCCGTTAGTGTGTTTTTCAATGTTGTGGAAAAACAGCATGAAAACAAATGCTTGCTTGAATCTGCAGTAGTTTTCATACCAGACAGAAAATAAAGAACGATCTTACAGTCGCTTAAAAGTGTTGTATTTTGACCCAAAGTCTCATGTGTGCTGAATGAGCTGCACTTTCTTGGAGAGGGGAGCTTGTAAGATGAGATGTGTGTTGTGCATGTGCACAGAAAAGATGGCAGTTGATCAGTCATTATCGTACATGTGGCAGTGCAGACGCTGGGCTTCAAGGCGCTGCACCGCATGCAGTCACAGCATGACAAGCAAAGCAGCTACAACCAAAATGGTGAATACAGGGACATTCGTTTGGACTGAGCATGAGGTTGGGCTGTTCCTGCACGTGGAAAAGAGTGAGCAGCACCAGCAGAACTTTACCATCAGCTGTTGCTTACTGCTCTGCTCAGAAAAAAACATTGACTGAAGCCACGGGTGATGTCACACCTCTGCTGGGGGTTCTCCAGAAACCAAAGAACGTCCAGAAACCGTTTGTTTCAGAGGAAACGAGCGCTATTGTCATATACATAAGCGGCTGAACTTTAAGAGCTGAGGTCTCATTGCAGAGCATACAGCTGCTACAAAACAAGAAAAATAGTTAAACGATTATGAAAGAAGATCTTTGGATGAAAGATCAATAAGGAATATCACATTTAAACCGCAACATTAGGACCACTGTATCAGTCGTTTCAGATGAATGAAAATTCTCTGCCCCGTTCACAGCTTTTTTTTTCATTTTCAGGACCCTTTAGATGAGGAGGATGAGAAAATGAGGAAGGAGAAAACCATGAAGTGGATGAAGAGATAGATGGGACAGGGGTTAAGTAGGTCAAGCACAGGTCAAATAGCTAAACCTTCAGGCTAAGTGTTACATCAGCACACACACGCACATGCACATGCATACAAATGCATGCAACCGCTCACGCACACACGCACACACACACACACACACACACACACACACACACACACACACACACACACACACACACACACACACACACAATCTATATCTGTTGAAGTCTTCCTCAGTCCAATTAGTTCTTATCATCAACCGACTGCTTAATGAGGCTCTTTCTATTAACTGATTAGTTTACACTGCAGAGATGGAAGGGTTTACATATTTACTAAAAAATATTTAAATGTTGTTTCCTTCAAACTGCAGTTTAAACATGAAGAGCTAGAGAAAATAAAATCTAGACTATATCCACCCAAAAACAAAACACTGAAGCAGCAGCAACTTATTAATAAATAACTGGAGGTGTAATTGAAGAACATGACGGAGAACCAGAAATAGTGTAAATGCATCCATTGCAAATCTGCAGGAGTGGTGGAAGCAGAGTGAATGTATGGACAGGGATTGATGAGCAGAATGGACACCTGTGCAAAATGACAACCAGGATCATGTGAGAGAGGGCGGGGCCCGAGCAGAGAAACAGAAACAGGAGAAGAAAAAAGTGGCTGATGGCAATGAAAAAAACTGGATTGCAGAAAGAACAGTAAGAAAGCAAATAATAAAATGAAATAAATAATAACAATAAAATAATAATAATAATAATAATAACACCAACAAATAACCAAAAAGAGAGTTCCTGACAGCCACAGTTATGTTACCCTGATCAAAGTTAAAACACTCTTTGCTCATCAAATACCAGAGACAAATGTCATTTTGATTACCACTGAGGAATAAGCAGGTAAAGATAATGGATGGATGGATGGATGGATGGTTTCACATCACAATATTATCAAATAGATGGAAACTACTTCCATTGACCTTGGAAAACAAAACTCAGATCTGGGACTGATGTGAATCCCAATCTAACAATGTTGCAGCTGCAGAAAACCAGTAGATTTTTTATTTTTTTTATTTTTTTACTAATTTGTTTGCTGAACAGGCAAGACAAGTTAGAATTATAAGCAGATACAAGTTTATCATAATGTCTGGACTATAACCTACTACTTTCGTGATGCTTTGAACACTGCAGCTTATATGGACTGTATAGCACCTTTCTATCTGATCAAGATACTCAAAGCTCTTCACAACACAATCTATGCCTCATGTATCCATTCATACAGCACTCTAATAGTTCTCTATAAAGCTAATTGAACAAATCATTCTAAAGACACAAATCAGAGCTTTATCAAATTCATACACTGATGGGACACGCATCAGAGGCAATGAGGGTTTCAGGGGTATGAGGGGTACTATTCTGTGGTTTTCAACACCAGATGAACTGGGACTCCCGGACTACTTCCGTCAGATTTGTGGGTTGCCGCTAGCTGGGCCCTGGTCTACCACCCCTGGTCCTGCAAGCTGCTAGGGCTGAAAAACCCTGGCTGCTTTGATTGGAGAAGCCCTGGAGTGCCGCTGCGGACAGACCGACTGACCTGCACGCTGCTAGGGATGAAGAACCTGGGCTCCTATCATTGGATCAGTGAGGAAATTAAAAAGTCATTAAACTTCATGAGTGCTGAACTGGCAAAGTTAGCATCTCAACAAGAACTCCTGATTGGTCTGTTTGAGGAAGTGAAACAACTGAAATTTCTAATAAGTAACAAAGACAATAAAATAGCTGAACTTGAACAAAAAATTGATGATTGGAACAAAACACAAGACAAGATAACTTGGGGATAACTGGACTTGAAGTTAAGCGCCGGTCAAATGCAAAAGTTGTTGCTAGTGCTAACACAACAGAGGATGCATCACAAGAAGAATTACAGACTCTGGAGGAGCAAGTAGTATCTTTTTTTACAGGACAAGGACATTGACATAGAACATGAAGATATTTTATTCTATCATACCCTGCCCAGTGAATCAGAAAAATTCAAACCATCAATAGTTGTCGGGTTCATCAGTAGGAAATCAAAAAACAATGTAATAATGCAAGCAAACAAACTGAAGGGATCAAACGTTTACATAAATGAACATCTAAGCCCCCCCAAAAAGGAAATATTGCACGTGAAGCAAGGTTGTTGAAAAAACAGAAAAAAAATAGCATCATCTTGGAAAAAACAGAAAAAAAATAGCATCATCTTGGACAAGAAATGGCAACATTTGGATCAAAGCACATGACGGGTCACAGGCTAAAATAATAAAAGAACTGATGGATTTGGAAAGACTTAGATGAACTCAAGAGAAGACAAATTACAAATCATTGAAAAAACTCACACACAAAAATTGTCAAAATATACAGTCAAATGAACAAATACATTAAAACATGACAACATATGAAGACTCAGAATCTAAAATAAATCATGTTGAAGATATGATTGATACACATTTCTTTCCAGTTATATAAGATTGTGAATATTATAATGAAGAGCAGTTTAATTACATCAGTATGTCAAATGGAGGTCTTCAATTCACTTCAATAGTAGGAGTATAAATGCAAATATATCCAAAATAACAGATTATCTAAAACAATTAAACAGAACTTTTACTTTAATAGCATTGTCAGAGACATGGCTCAATGATGAAAACACAAATGTTCACATCGAAGGGTATGAATTAAATCATATGAACAGAAATAATAAAAGAGGTGCTGGAGTGGCTCTATTTGTTAACAATGAAATAAAATGTAAATTAATTAGTGAAATGTCAATAATTGTTGATAATATAATAGAAATTATAACAATAGAAATATTAAACAAGAATGATAAAAACATCATAATACGTTGTGTATATCGATCACTAGGATCAAATATAGAAATATTCACTGATGAAAATCATGGAGCTATTGGAAAAGAGTTGTAATAAACCTATTTTTTGTGTGGAGACTTTAATATTGATCTGGGAAATAAAACAGATTCAAATAACATCAGAACATTTATAAATTCAATGTATAGTTTAAACCTTTATCTGTTGATATCAAAGCCAACAAGAATTACAACTCATAGTGCCACAATAATTGATAATATTTTCACAAATATAACAAATGGATGTGATAGGTGGTATTTTAACGACTGATCTAAATGATCATTTAACAATTTTCACTATCAACAAAAACGTTCAAAGCATCACAAAAGCAAATACAAGAAAGAAAAAATAAATAAACACATCCAAAAAAGCTTTAGATAAACTAAGATGACTTAGATAAACAAAATTGGGAAGACGTGTATGTTGATGATGTGAACAGATCATATGATGAGTTTATGAATATTTTAGAAGCTCTGTATGAAAAAAATTGTGTGCAAAAAAATTATACAAAGAAAAATATTGTTGACCAACCATGGATGACAAAAGGGTTGAGAAATGCTTGTATAAAAAATAACTATCTGTATTCATGCTTCTTGAAATCCAGAACACAAGAGGCAGAAGAAAAATATAAGATGTATAAAAACAAATAATAGGGATTATAAGAAAACATAAGAAGGAATATTATATTGATTTATTAAATAAAAGTAATGGTGATATGAAAGCAACAAGGTGTGTAATGAATAGTGTTCTGAAAAAACAGAAAGTAAAAACAGGTATTTGAAAATACTGTATTTTGTAAAAGACAATGGTGAAATACATGATGAGAATGAAATTGTAAATGGATTTAATCAATTTTTTGTGAATGTTGGATCAAGCGTTGCAGCTAAAAAAAACAAAAGTAGATAATAATGTGAGCCATTCAGTCATAGGTTGTGCAAACAGTATTTTTCTTAAGGGAACTGACAAAGAAGAAATAATGAATGTAGTAAAAAATCTTACAGACAAGAGATCAAAAGACTGGGTGGACATGGATATGATGTTTGTAAAGGACATAATGAGTCATGTTATTGAGCCGATTACATATACTGTATATGTAATTTATCATTCTCAACAGGAAAATTTCCGGATAACATGAAAGTAGCTAAGGTAGTTCCTCTTTTTAAAAATAGTGATAAATGTTTGTTCAACAATTATAGGGCAATATCCTTGTTACAACAGTTCAGATTAGACCAATTTATTGATAAACAAAATATTCTAAGTAACAGTCAGTTATGGTTTAGAGCAAAAAACTCTACATCAATGCTCTCATGGAATTAATAGAACAAATAACTACTGCTGTTGATCAAAAACAATATTGTGTTAGTATTTTTGTTGATTTAAAAAAACATTTGATACTATTGATCACACTATTCTCCTTGAAGAATTAAATAAATATGGTATTAGAGGACTAGCATTTCAGTAAGTATGTAGCTATTTGAAAGACAGGAAACAGTTTGTATAAATAAATGATGTAAGATCTAACCTCTGCAATATCACATGTGGAGTTCCTCAAGGCTCTGTACTTGGACCAAAGTTATTTATTTTATATGTGAATGACTTGGTAAATGTGTCAGGACTCCTTAAATGCGTCCTTTTTGCTGATGATACCACATTTTTTTGTTTGGGTAAAGATATAGAACAGATGTTAGAGTTGATGAAGACAGAATTTGTCCAAAAAAACTTGGTTTAAACTCAATAAATTATCATTAAATCTAGATAAAACTAATTACATGATATTCAGTAATAAAAAGAAAACTGTTGCTGTTCCATTTAAAATTGAGGGTGTTGAGATTTGTAGAGTGAGTGAGGTGAACATTTTGGGTGTTATCATTGATGATAAACTGACATGGAAACAACACGTAAATTCTCTAAGAATAAAAATAGCTAAATCTATTGCAGTACTGTACAAAGTCAGGGACTTATTAAATTATAAAGCTCTGTATTTGTTGTATAACACAATCATTGTTCCACACTTAATCTATTGTATTGATGTTTGGGGGGAAAGCATGTTAAACAATTACAAAGCCTATTTTTGTTTTACAGAAAAGAGCTGTAAGATTATCACTAGAAAGCATTACTGTCACCCATCAAGCACATTATTTTATCAACTGAAGTTATTGAAGTTCCATGATTTGGTACATTATAATATTTTATCAGTTAAGTATAGGGCTCAGAATAATGCATTACCTTTAAATATCCAAATACATTTTGTTAAAAGACAAAGTTGTTATAATCTTAAGGGGACAGAGATATTT
>JBBPBX010008873.1:51091-61417 GCA_038048925.1 Garcialebias charrua
TATATATATATACATATATATATACATATATATTATATATACATATATATATATACATATATACCGCCACCCCCACCAAGAGAGGTGTGTTTGGGCAGCTCTGTGAGCGCCCAGGTGTGACGAGGCTAAATATTTTGGCTGCATGAAGCTCGTTAGCCCATCAAAAAAAAAAAGCATAAACTAGCTGCTGCATCGTATCAGCCTCAGGGTTCAAGTCTGTGAAAAAAGTAGAGGCTTATAGTCTGGAAATTACGGTAAAATAAACGTGTATTTTTATATCACTTCTTCAAAATAGCTGCAGCCTGTGGATCATCAGTGACAATCAATCAATCAAGCAATTTATTCATTTCAAAATTTAAAAACACAAGAATACTGTTTACAAAAAAAACACAATATAAAATCAAAAATACATGAAATGAAAGGAGGCAGAAGAAGAAAAAAATCTTGTCGTATCTGCCCCTTCTTCAACAAAATTAATTCATACAATCAATTCAAACAGCAATCACAAAAAATAAGATTATAAATGATTTCTCACATAATACCATATACAGTATAGTAGTTTGTACAAGATCTAATTTATGAATATTTGTTCAAAATTTTTATTTTAATCATTTTCTTAAATATAGGTATTGATTTTGCAATTTTAATATCAGGTTCCAAACCATTCCGCAGTCTTATTGCTGGGTTGCAATCACGTGACCCGGAAGTGGCGCGAAATTCAGATGCGGGGCAGGAAGTGATTTTCCCCAGTTCAAAACACAGCAGAATGGATTACAGCAAGTATGCCAAAGCCCTAAATAAACTGGCGAGGACGAGTTTTGGGTTAACCATTTAGGATCAAAAGAAGCTTTAAATGGTTGTCGACTTGTTTCTGCCCGGGTGAGTAGTGAGATGTATTATTTATTTAGTAATTAGCCTATGCTAACTACGCTATCGCTAATGCTAACAACAAGTTTAGTTAGCCCCCTGTTATTTCTATGTGCGTGGATCTACTTAAAAATAATATATTTAGCTTCTGTAAAGCCAAATTCGTGCTGGAGTTGTATGTGTTAACGTTGAGTCATATGCATTTCTACACTGTAGGTCAGAGATCTACAGTAACTCCATTAAAAAGGTAAGTTAATGTACTGAAAATATTATGATTTTTTTTGTTTTGATAATACAGTATCATCAAGGTGATCGTATCTTCTTTGTAACTTCAGATACTAGCTGGTTAAACTCAAGGTGGCCATACATGGGAGCCTCACCAGATGGAGTCGTTTCATGTGACTGTCATGGAGCCAGGGTGTGTGAAATCAAGGTAAAATTTATTTCTCAAAAGGTTTGGACTACTGCACTGCAGACTTAGCTTTTTTAGATTTTTCTACCTGGATTATTGAGCATGCATTAGGGTACTGCACTGCAGACTTTGCGCACCTCACAGTATGAATGTTACAACTATAATTTTTTACTCAAATCTTTGTTGTTTGCATATTTCACAGCATGTAGCCGTAGTTTTGGGGATGGTCTTGCAGTTTGTGGGATGTTGCCTTGTTTCCAGTTAAAAAATGTGTGACCTTTCCATCACCTTTTAAAACTTAGTCCAGATTAATACATTCTTACCTGTGGAACACACCTGGTTGACAGAGACATAAATATAGTCTCATTTTCTAACATTGGTGTTGGATAGTGAAATGAGTGAAACACAATCTTTAAAAACGTATCATATTGAAATGTTTTGGAGACTACCGTATTTATTTTTTATGTCTAAGTTTCATTGTCTTGTCCTTCAGTGCCCACAGAGCAAACAGCATGAAGTCGGTCTGAGGATGTGTGCTGGACAGCCTGGTTTTTGTCTCGTCGTCTCGTCAAGGTTGGAGATTCTGTACAACTGGATAGGAACCATCCTTATTACCATCAGCTCCAGGATCAGATTCACATTGTGGATGTACAATATTGTGATTTTGTAGTATGGAGTGAAAATGATATTTATGTGGAAAGAATTCTGCCAGATGACCAGCTGTGGGAAACAGCAGTTCCCAAAATTCAGCACTATTTTACACATTGCATCCTACCTGAAATCCTGGGACAGAAATCCACACGTGACTAACCAATCTAAGAATCAAGAATGTTATTTGGAGTAGTTGATGAAAGGAGTTTGAAAAGTTTATACAAATTTAAACAGTTGCTCTTTTTTTCCCCAAAAACATTTGTCACTACCATAACATGTTTCAGCTACACCTGTAGCAAGCACTCTGCAGAAGGGTCATGTGATGTTGTTACATGTCATGACAGCTGTTTTTTATTTACAATAATCTTAATTGAAAAGTTAAGTATGTTAAATCAAATGATATATTTAAATCAATATGAGATTAGCTTGTGAATTTCAAAGGTGTTCTAATATGTTAAATAACAGCACATACAAATGTCATATGTCACAAATGTTGCAAAATGAGTCTACTTCAGAAAAATGTTTTTATTTCAATAGCAAAACTCATGTCATTTTAACTGACCAATATTCACAAAGATTGGTTATGGAGTTCATTGAATAAATTAAAAATATTCAACCTTATTGGGTAAATTTTTTTTTGTCTTCATGAACAATTAACATGTACAAATATGGTCTGTAACAGTATTAGTGATTTAATTTACTTTTGATTTACTTTAAATGATAAATACATGTATAATCATTTAAACTTAAAATATTTATATAAATATAGTTGATTGAATTACTTGTCGCTCAGGCCACTATTAAGAATTGTAATCTTTCATGGAGAACATGAATCGTTCTAAAACAAATTCGAGACACAGTGGCTTTTGACACATTAAATCTATAGGCAAGGTCTTGAAGCTGCAGATGTAATCTGAGATGCATAAGTATCATAATAAATTGCTCAAATTTGGAGAGTGCTGACAGTGATGACATGCTGATGTATAAGGTTCACAGAGCTGAAAAATTTGCATCAAAACTAAAAAGTTGGGCAGTCCCGTATAAAACTTTGTTTTATCGTTGTTCTGGAAGGTTTCAGGAGTAAATTTAGTCACTGAGACTTTTTCCTTAAGGTCGCAGATCTCAGTTGTGTAGCCTTTCACTGCATCCTCCAGCTTTGTGAGGTCAACCATGCTTAGATCCGTCTGGCATTCTGCATCTGCAAATATTTAATTATTAAAAATTACGTTCAGAAATTCTATAAATAAATAAATAGTATTTTTATTTATTATTATTTTACCTTTGAATCGTTCGTTTTCAGGGGCTGGTAAGCTTTCTTCACAGAGCTCCTCTTCCAGACTGTTGGCCTCCTCAGTGCAGAGAAGCTTCCAGGCCTTAGCTCTTTCCCTGCGCCGGAGGGATGCTTCTGTTTGTGGCCACTCGTTACTTCTTTGGTACCCCAGGTTAACAGTGGGGGCCCAGTCTTGGGAATGTACATCACCTGCTGCACTCGGACAACCTAAATATAAGACACCACTTTAAAGTAAAACACGTAAATGCCTTTCCTAGCACTAAGCTAACCGCTAACAACATTAGCATTCTAATCGGATTTTTTCTGGGAACAACCAAGTGTTGAACCACTACACAAGCTAGGGCATAACATATCTTACCTGTCTTTCTAGTTACTGTCCAATAAAATATCTGAAAATATGATTTAAACGATACGACCCTTACCTGTAACAAAGTGGTCGCTGCAGACTCTCGTCAGTTTCTGCACCTCCTGTTTTTAGCCGTAGGTTGTAATCCACGTTTGTCGTCTTTTTTCTGTAAGTTTTTTTAAATTAATCCCCTTGTAGCATACTACTTTCGGAACACGAAAATAACTTTTATCTATCTCTCGATTAGAGCGGTTGCAACAACCGTAAACGGCACAGAATTTAGGCATGTTGATGCTGAATCAGCAACAGAAGGAAACGGCTGCGTTTACTTCTTGCCCCGCATCTGCATTCTGTGACGTCACTGCTACGTCATCTGAAACCCAGCAATTCCTTGTATTAAAGTAGACCTACTCTTTAAACTGGTTCTGTGTTGTGGCATAACAAAAAGATCTGTTTTACAATACAATATACAATATACAATACAATACAATAAAATATACAATACAATAAAATATGTATATAATATATATAAAATATGTCTTGGGGGCAGGGCTAAATTTGTAAACCAATTGATGCCATAATGCAAATAGTGGGCCTACAGGGGGTAGGGGCTGTCTATGGATCCTCCCCCAGAAATTTTTGAATAAAGTAGATGCGATTTCCTGCATTTCAGGTATTGTAACGAGTTCTTAAACATCTGCAGTTACCTACATTTGTAAACACCCCACTTCTGTCAAGCATCCTCCCCCCTCCACTTTTCTTGACGATTCTGAGCCCGACACTGTCCCTGCTTGTTGTTGTCTGACTCCACACGTGAAACCTCCGCCTCTGTCTGGGCTCCTGCCAGCGTACGACTGCCTGGTTAGTGCAGCACTCACCCCCACCACTCTTTTAGGGGCAGAGATCTTTTTAAGGTAGACGGGGAAATGCTATTTGAAGGGGCAGCTCGTATGCTCGTAAGTGGCTGTTGTGTTTAAAATGAGTGTTTATGCAAGTATTTTCATTTTTTTCATTCATTCGTTCAACCTTTATTTCTACAGATTAGTCTCATCGAGCCTCAAGGACTCATTTACAATAAAGACATGTTTTAAACAACGAACACAGAGGAGGCACACACAACAATAAACATTCATAAGAAAGCATTTAAAATTAAAAGTATTTAAAAGAAATGTTATAAAACAAGATTATAAAAACACATGCTATGTTATATAACGGTGTAAGATACAAAAAAAACAAAAATGTCTGCATTGATTTTTGCCTTGAACTTGTTACATAGTTTACATATCCAGTGTAAGTTTTATTTATTCAAGGCAGTTATATTTATTCATAACTTTATTATTAGTAAGCCTGAAGTTACCGGATCCAAGCAAACAGTTACCAGAACGCACCCTTTCAAACTAAGAGTTCCTGGATCCTGTTCCGGCAGGATCCGGCTCTAATGAAGCGCTGGTTGTGGGTGAGAAGTGTTGATATGATGCAAAAATGACTTTTTGTTCAAGATGACCCACAGATGGCATCAGTTTTTAAATCCAGTCCTTGCCAGCACCTTATCACACCCCAGTGAACATGAAGTGGGAGGTTTCCAATACTTTAAGTGATTGTTGAAATTCACAGCATTTACAGAAGACCCTGTGACGCAGGAGTGTCATGACCCTCAGTTTACAGCTCATCAAATCACTTTAGTTGATGAATCAGACAAAACAAACAGAACATTTGTTTTTTGTCATTAAAGTTGTGTGCGTGTTATAAACCTGTAGGAAATGTGCACGCTGAGCCTCTTCTGTTTTATTTCCCACCGTCTCCTTGAGACACGCCTCCTGAGCTGTTCAGGTCTTTCCTGAACGTTGCAGCAGTTTGTACCAGGCGAGACCGTTCGCAGCCGCAACGTTTCCTCACGCAGCTCCTCCTCCTTGTAGGGAGCTCAAAGTGCTTCAGTCCTGACTCCGGTCTGGAAGCAGCAGCGTTCAGTCATGCAGCTGCTGAAGCAGCAGCGTTCAGTCATGCAGCTGCTGAAGCAGCAGCGTTCAGTCTGCTGCTGCTGAAGCAGCAGCGTTCAGTCATGCAGCTGCTGAAGCAGCAGCGTTCAGTCATGCAGCTGCTGAAGCAGCAGCGTTCAGTCGTGCAGCTGCTGAAGCAGCAGCGTTCAGTCATGCAGCTGCTGAAGCAGCAGCGTTCAGTCGTGCAGCTGCTGAAGCAGCAGCGTTCAGTCGTGCAGCTGCTGAAGCAGCAGCGTTCAGTCGTGCAGCTGCTGAAGCAGCAGCGTTCAGTCGTGCAGCTGCTGAAGCAGCAGCGTTCAGTCGTGCAGCTGCTGAAGCAGCAGCGTTCAGTCGTGCAGCTGCTGAAGCAGCAGCGTTCAGTCGTGCAGCTGCTGAAGCAGCAGCGTTCAGTCGTGCAGCTGCTGAAGCAGCAGCGTTCAGTCGTGCAGCTGCTGAAGCAGCAGCGTTCAGTCGTGCAGCTGCTGAAGCAGCAGCGTTCAGTCGTGCAGCTGCTGAAGCAGCAGCGTTCAGTCGTGCAGCTGCTGAAGCAGCAGCGTTCAGTCGTGCAGCTGCTGAAGCAGCAGCGTTCAGTCGTGCAGCTGCTGAAGCAGCAGCGTTCAGTCGTGCAGCTGCTGAAGCAGCAGCGTTCAGTCGTGCAGCTGCTGAAGCAGCAGCGTTCAGTCGTGCAGCTGCTGAAGCAGCAGCGTTCAGTCGTGCAGCTGCTGAAGCAGCAGCGTTCAGTCGTGCAGCTGCTGAAGCAGCAGCGTTCAGTCGTGCAGCTGCTGAAGCAGCAGCGTTCAGTCGTGCAGCTGCTGAAGCAGCAGCGTTCAGTCGTGCAGCTGCTGAAGCAGCAGCGTTCAGTCGTGCAGCTGCTGAAGCAGCAGCGTTCAGTCGTGCAGCTGCTGAAGCAGCAGCGTTCATTCGTGCAGCTGCTGAAGCAGCAGCGTTCAGTCGTGCAGCTGCTGAAGCAGCAGCGTTCAGTCGTGCAGCTGCTGAAGCAGCAGCGTTCATTCGTGCAGCTGCTGAAGCAGCAGCGTTCAGTCGTGCAGCTGCTGAAGCAGCAGCGTTCAGTCGTGCAGCTGCTGAAGCAGCAGCGTTCAGTCGTGCAGCTGCTGAAGCAGCAGCGTTCAGTCGTGCAGCTGCTGAAGCAGCAGCGTTCAGTCGTGCAGCTGCTGAAGCAGCAGCGTTCAGTCGTGCAGCTGCTGAAGCAGCAGCGTTCAGTCGTGCAGCTGCTGAAGCAGCAGCGTTCAGTCGTGCAGCTGCTGAAGCAGCAGCGTTCAGTCGTGCAGCTGCTGAAGCAGCAGCGTTCAGTCGTGCAGCTGCTGAAGCAGCAGCGTTCAGTCGTGCAGCTGCTGAAGCAGCAGCGTTCAGTCGTGCAGCTGCTGAAGCAGCAGCGTTCAGTCGTGCAGCTGCTGAAGCAGCAGCGTTCAGTCGTGCAGCTGCTGAAGCAGCAGCGTTCAGTCGTGCAGCTGCTGAAGCAGCAGCGTTCAGTCGTGCAGCTGCTGAAGCAGCAGCGTTCAGTCGTGCAGCTGCTGAAGCAGCAGCGTTCAGTCGTGCAGCTGCTGAAGCAGCAGCGTTCAGTCGTGCAGCTGCTGAAGCAGCAGCGTTCAGTCGTGCAGCTGCTGAAGCAGCAGCGTTCAGTCGTGCAGCTGCTGAAGCAGCAGCGTTCAGTCGTGCAGCTGCTGAAGCAGCAGCGTTCAGTCGTGCAGCTGCTGAAGCAGCAGCGTTCAGTCGTGCAGCTGCTGAAGCAGCAGCGTTCAGTCGTGCAGCTGCTGAAGCAGCAGCGTTCAGTCGTGCAGCTGCTGAAGCAGCAGCGTTCAGTCGTGCAGCTGCTGAAGCAGCAGCGTTCAGTCGTGCAGCTGCTGAAGCAGCAGCGTTCAGTCGTGCAGCTGCTGAAGCAGCAGCGTTCAGTCGTGCAGCTGCTGAAGCAGCAGCGTTCAGTCGTGCAGCTGCTGAAGCAGCAGCGTTCAGTCGTGCAGCTGCTGAAGCAGCAGCGTTCAGTCGTGCAGCTGCTGAAGCAGCAGCGTTCAGTCGTGCAGCTGCTGAAGCAGCAGCGTTCAGTCGTGCAGCTGCTGAAGCAGCAGCGTTCAGTCGTGCAGCTGCTGAAGCAGCAGCGTTCAGTCGTGCAGCTGCTGAAGCAGCAGCGTTCAGTCGTGCAGCTGCTGAAGCAGCAGCGTTCAGTCGTGCAGCTGCTGAAGCAGCAGCGTTCAGTCGTGCAGCTGCTGAAGCAGCAGCGTTCAGTCGTGCAGCTGCTGAAGCAGCAGCGTTCAGTCGTGCAGCTGCTGAAGCAGCAGCGTTCAGTCGTGCAGCTGCTGAAGCAGCAGCGTTCAGTCGTGCAGCTGCTGAAGCAGCAGCGTTCAGTCGTGCAGCTGCTGAAGCAGCAGCGTTCAGTCGTGCAGCTGCTGAAGCAGCAGCGTTCAGTCGTGCAGCTGCTGAAGCAGCAGCGTTCAGTCGTGCAGCTGCTGAAGCAGCAGCGTTCAGTCGTGCAGCTGCTGAAGCAGCAGCGTTCAGTCGTGCAGCTGCTGAAGCAGCAGCGTTCAGTCGTGCAGCTGCTGAAGCAGCAGCGTTCAGTCGTGCAGCTGCTGAAGCAGCAGCGTTCAGTCGTGCAGCTGCTGAAGCAGCAGCGTTCAGTCGTGCAGCTGCTGAAGCAGCAGCGTTCAGTCGTGCAGCTGCTGAAGCAGCAGCGTTCAGTCGTGCAGCTGCTGAAGCAGCAGCGTTCAGTCGTGCAGCTGCTGAAGCAGCAGCGTTCAGTCGTGCAGCTGCTGAAGCAGCAGCGTTCAGTCGTGCAGCTGCTGAAGCAGCAGCGTTCAGTCGTGCAGCTGCTGAAGCAGCAGCGTTCAGTCGTGCAGCTGCTGAAGCAGCAGCGTTCAGTCGTGCAGCTGCTGAAGCAGCAGCGTTCAGTCGTGCAGCTGCTGAAGCAGCAGCGTTCAGTCGTGCAGCTGCTGAAGCAGCAGCGTTCAGTCGTGCAGCTGCTGAAGCAGCAGCGTTCAGTCGTGCAGCTGCTGAAGCAGCAGCGTTCAGTCGTGCAGCTGCTGAAGCAGCAGCGTTCAGTCGTGCAGCTGCTGAAGCAGCAGCGTTCAGTCGTGCAGCTGCTGAAGCAGCAGCGTTCAGTCGTGCAGCTGCTGAAGCAGCAGCGTTCAGTCGTGCAGCTGCTGAAGCAGCAGCGTTCAGTCGTGCAGCTGCTGAAGCAGCAGCGTTCAGTCGTGCAGCTGCTGAAGCAGCAGCGTTCAGTCGTGCAGCTGCTGAAGCAGCAGCGTTCAGTCGTGCAGCTGCTGAAGCAGCAGCGTTCAGTCGTGCAGCTGCTGAAGCAGCAGCGTTCAGTCGTGCAGCTGCTGAAGCAGCAGCGTTCAGTCGTGCAGCTGCTGAAGCAGCAGCGTTCAGTCGTGCAGCTGCTGAAGCAGCAGCGTTCAGTCGTGCAGCTGCTGAAGCAGCAGCGTTCAGTCGTGCAGCTGCTGAAGCAGCAGCGTTCAGTCGTGCAGCTGCTGAAGCAGCAGCGTTCAGTCGTGCAGCTGCTGAAGCAGCAGCGTTCAGTCGTGCAGCTGCTGAAGCAGCAGCGTTCAGTCGTGCAGCTGCTGAAGCAGCAGCGTTCAGTCGTGCAGCTGCTGAAGCAGCAGCGTTCAGTCGTGCAGCTGCTGAAGCAGCAGCGTTCAGTCGTGCAGCTGCTGAAGCAGCAGCGTTCAGTCGTGCAGCTGCTGAAGCAGCAGCGTTCAGTCGTGCAGCTGCTGAAGCAGCAGCGTTCAGTCGTGCAGCTGCTGAAGCAGCAGCGTTCAGTCGTGCAGCTGCTGAAGCAGCAGCGTTCAGTCGTGCAGCTGCTGAAGCAGCAGCGTTCAGTCGTGCAGCTGCTGAAGCAGCAGCGTTCAGTCGTGCAGCTGCTGAAGCAGCAGCGTTCAGTCGTGCAGCTGCTGAAGCAGCAGCGTTCAGTCGTGCAGCTGCTGAAGCAGCAGCGTTCAGTCGTGCAGCTGCTGAAGCAGCAGCGTTCAGTCGTGCAGCTGCTGAAGCAGCAGCGTTCAGTCGTGCAGCTGCTGAAGCAGCAGCGTTCAGTCGTGCAGCTGCTGAAGCAGCAGCGTTCAGTCGTGCAGCTGCTGAAGCAGCAGCGTTCAGTCGTGCAGCTGCTGAAGCAGCAGCGTTCAGTCGTGCAGCTGCTGAAGCAGCAGCGTTCAGTCGTGCAGCTGCTGAAGCAGCAGCGTTCAGTCGTGCAGCTGCTGAAGCAGCAGCGTTCAGTCGTGCAGCTGCTGAAGCAGCAGCGTTCAGTCGTGCAGCTGCTGAAGCAGCAGCGTTCAGTCGTGCAGCTGCTGAAGCAGCAGCGTTCAGTCGTGCAGCTGCTGAAGCAGCAGCGTTCAGTCGTGCAGCTGCTGAAGCAGCAGCGTTCAGTCGTGCAGCTGCTGAAGCAGCAGCGTTCAGTCGTGCAGCTGCTGAAGCAGCAGCGTTCAGTCGTGCAGCTGCTGAAGCAGCAGGGCCTTCAGGTTTCCAACACGCTTCACAACAACACTCAAGTTTAATTGAATTAAATTGTCGGGCACTTCAGCCGTGAGTTCCTGCAGCACAGTTTACAGCGAGCTGACGCCTCGGTGTTAGTTTGAATGCTGCTGATGATCCTGTTGTGGTCTGGACTTCTTGTTGAGGTTTTAGGTTTGTGGCTTTTCTTTACCTCTGATGATGTCCGTGACCTTGATGCAGAACTCTAAGATACTTTCTAATTAACCCTAACAGCTAAAGTGTTCTCACTGCAGCGGAAGCGATCAGAATGATTAGCAGCTTCTCCAAATCTGAGGCCGTGCTCCTC
>JBBPBX010008874.1:7095-37458 GCA_038048925.1 Garcialebias charrua
ATATATATATATATATATTACTTATGACTTCCTGTTTAGTCCATCAGTTCAGTGCACTGAATTCAGGGTCAAATAAAATAATACTTACCAAATATGACATGCCAATCCTCCCAGCAGATGACATCCCAGCAAATTCTCCAGATGGTCAGACCATGCATTGCTTAGAGAAACTGCAAAACACAAAGCTGCATTTGAATGAACAAAGAAGTATTAATATCATCTTGAAAAAATGTGACCACATTTTCTTCATTTACGGAACCTTTTATTTATCCAGGTAGTCTCATTGAGCCACGAGAACTCATTTTCAAGAGAGACCTGTTAGGGAGCAGATGGTGGGGGGCAGATGATGGGGGTTAAGGGCCTTGCTCAGGGGCCCAGAGTGGCGCGATTGAGGGTGGAGTGGGTGTTTCTTTTTTTTCCACCCACATTTTTTTATGTTGTCAATGCCGGGGCTTGAACCGGCGATCTTCCGATCACAGGCCCACCCTCTCTAACCACTGCACCACCACTCCACTAAATAAAAAAAATTGTGGAAGTAATTAGCACTACAAAACCTTACAGTTTACAGACTGTTGGACTTGATGTCAGAGGGCAACTGATTTAGGCTTGTTTCAAACTCAGAGGACCTGAGCTGTCACTGAGTCAACCATGAACTTCTCTGTATACTAAACTACTGAAGAGTTGAATATGAACACATCAGCCAGACAGTTGAAGCTTGGCTTAGAAAGGGTCAGGATGCAACAAGATGATAAGTTCAAACACAGCAGGACATCTACAGCAGAAAATAATGGAGTTGCAGTGGAACAGTCAAAGTCAAGACCTCAACCTGATTAAAATACAGTGATGGGACCTGAGAGAGAGTTGCAAAAACAAATGTTTGCAAACCTCAGTGAAGTGAGGCAATGTTCAAACCAAAAATGGGCAAACATTTATCCACAACACTGTAAAAAAATTGATGAAGTTATACAGAAAACAACTGCTTCAAGTTATTTTCAGATGTGATTCAACATTGTTTTTCACACAGAGTTTTTCCATATTCTATTTATTTGTTTATTAAGTAAATTATGACATGGTGGAATCTGTTGTTCAATTTTGTACACTGGAGTTCAGATTTTTTTTTCCTTTTATAGATGGCCTCCCTTCTCACCTTACAGCCATCCTCTTCACACCATTATGATTTTTTTTTTTATTGGATAGAAAGAAAGGAAAGACAGAAAGTAAGACTACAAAACATAACAATTATCCACAAAAAGAGCACAAGGCAAACACACCCGACCGCCATCTGCAATCCTGCAAAGTACATAACAGAACACAGCAACAAAACAAATATGCATAAAAGACCCATAACATTCATGACTTTGCAGTAGATTTCTATAAATATATATACCTATACCTACAAATATATATATACATACATATATATATATATATATATATATATATATATATATATATATATATATATATATATATATATATATATACATATACATACATATACATTCATATGCAGTCACATACCCATCTACATATCTACATATGATATCTACATATACATCCCTGCATCCATTTGTGTGTGGTTGTGAGCATGCATAAGTGAATAAGGCTTCTCTAATAGAACATTCAATAGCGACCGTGAAGCATCAGAGATCCGCCCCCCAAGACCCGAGGCAGACATAAGGGGGTCCAGAGCCCAAGACCCCAAGAAGGACCCCGAGCGCAGAGCCCCCAGGGCCACCCAAACAGGACGAACCACTCACCCACCCCCCAGATCAGACCATAGGGGAGAACCGGAAGATCCCCACCAGCGACTACACACCATGACCCCCCAGGGCCAACAGCGACATATTCACAGGCCCCGCCGGAACCCGCTGCACCGACGCAGCCCCATGCCTAGGCCCCAAGGCCTGGGCACTGGGGACGCCCACCCCTCAGGCCCTGACCCGACAGGACCAGAGGACCGGAGCCCCACCAGGCAGCCACCAGGCCGAGCCGACACATGCCCAAGCGCCCAACCCTCGACACCGAGGGCCCCAAGCACGCCGACAGGCAAGGGCACACCCCACTAGGGGGGCCACGCGCTAGGGGCGCGACACCAGTTCAGACCAAATCATTTTTATTATCTCCTAACATGTAAAACACTAGAAATGGCTCACTGTGGTGATGCACGATGAAGGGAGTAGCCAAAAGAAAACAAGTAAATAAAGAAAACCTTAGAACTGAATAGGAGACAAGTTTAATTTTTCTTTATGCCACTTTAGACATGACACAGCTGGACATTTATGGACATTTTACCAAACACCTACATCTCCGGCGGGCTTCTAAACAGCTGTGTGAAAGGTTTATTTATTTAAATGTACCTGTGTAGTTGTCACCATCTGATGTACGATGTCATGGTTTATGATTTTGTTGCTTGTTTTGTTAAGGTTTAGCTTGTGTTCTGTAATCTTGTTATCTAAGTTATTAGATTATGTCTTGTGTTTGCTTCCTGTTTTATTTTACAAATTAAAAAAAGACCTGTTGTGATTCCTGTTCAGTTTACTTCATATTTTCCCTGCTACACCTAAATGTCATACCTTCCTTCTTTTAGTAATTACATTCTTTTAAATACTGTATATTCCTAGATTCTCTTTGCTCAGTGTCAGATCCTCTGTTAATCTCCAGCCATGTTGCATAGTCACAGTTTGTTTTTTTGTTCCTGGACTGTCTGTACCTTTGTTTAGGTATTAATGCCTTGGATTTACTGCACCTGCCTGCCAGCTGTCTAGTCCTTCATTTGGATCCTTTCAACCTCATTCATCCAACATTCATACCAGCAGGATCTAACTAACATGGACCCAGGAGATTCTTCTGTTCCCTAAGAACTTGAGAAGGGACATACTGTAATGTAGTAAAGTCTTTACTGTGGCTAAGCTCTCTTGACTCTGGAAACTATTATGGGCTTCTGAGGAAAAGATTGCTTAGATTATTTTATTTTTTACATTATTTATCAAAATGAGGTACTACTTCCTAATTAAAATGAAAAGCATTTTAATATTAGACCTAACACTGGATTAAGTAAAGCAGAAAATCAGAAGTTGTTCCACGTTTCATTTCATACAAAGACTTTGGTATTCTTTCCTCACCCATTGTTATGACCAGGGGCTCTAACAAAGACTCAAACTAAAACTTCTATTAATCCAACAATGTAATCCTTCCATTGCATGGAATGGTCTTTTCAGCCCGAGTGTGGATTAGAGAACACTGAGACCCTGTGTTGGTGGTCATTGGTGTATAACACCTCATAAAAGATAATATGCTATGATTGTGTGTGTGTGTGTGTGTGTGGGGGGGGGGGTTGTGCGTGTGTGGTGACGTTCAGCATTATGGAGCACAGAGAGTTTGCGTGTGCTGGAGGGCTGTGCTGCTGTACATGTGCTTAATGAGGTTATTTTATCCTTTGTGGTTACCTGGTGAAGAGGAAAATCCCCGTGAGGTGGTCTTCTTGCAACGTGGACCACAGTGACAGGGTCCTGTAACAGAGAAAGCAGTGATTAAGAAAATAAGCCCTCAGTTGAACCCTGTTTAAAAAGTCAGAAGACAAAATTAGGTTTAGCTAAAATAAAGTAAAATAAGTGGTACACTCATCTTCCTAGTCTCTGAGGGATTTGAATTGTGAATGTTTGTAGTTCTGGAGATGAGTGTTTTCTGGACTGGAATGGAACAGAGAATGTAAGTAAACCTTTATGGTTTTTAGTGCAAGATATTCAAGTGGGTAGGAGTTACACTGTGGAGAACAGAGAGAGGCTATTTTACTTAATATTTTGCTCATCTGATGCATCATAGAGCGATGGATTCTGGAGAGTGGAGAGAGCCATTTTATATACCAGAAAGTTCAATGGTGGAGCCAGGTAGGTAGTGGTGGTTGTGGTGGTGGTGGAGGATGGTGGTGGTGGTGGGGGGTGTACCATTTGTTCCCCTTTCCAAGTTTCCCACCACCCTAGAGACCACTCAACTCATGGTCCACCCTGTTTTCCAAATCTGTGGGCATCCCCATTGACGTTGTCTCTGATTGGGTCCTCACTTCTTCTCTCGGGTATGGAAGTCGTTTTGTAACACCCTTGGAGCTTCAGTCAGTCTCACATTCGGTTATCATCCTCAGTCTAACGGTCAAACTGAGAGATGTAATCAAGAACTGGAGGTAGCTCTAAGATGTATTATCAATAATAAATCCTTTACCTGGAGTCAGCAATGTGTCTGGATAGATTATGCACATAATACTCTAACCTCATCTGCCACTCATATGTCTCTAAAGCATCTCCAGGTTTCTCTTGTAAACGAGTCATCGTGGCTCATTGGGACTAACCTGTTTAAATAAAGGTTGAATGAGTGAATGAATGAATCTCTTGGCTATTCACCTCCTCTATTCCCCAGTCAGGAAGCTGAAAAAGCAGTCCCCTCGGTACAGCATCACTTATGCCGATGCTGCCGGATCTGGCAACAGACCAAGGAGGCCATCCTCCACATTGCTGCCTAGAATAAAGAGTTGTGGATAAGAATCATTCTGCTGGTCCTTCATACAAACTTGGACAAGAGGTTAGCTCTCTTGCCTTGACATCAGCGTTAAAGAAAAACCCAAGAAATTGATCCCTATGTTCATTGGTCCATTCCCGAATGAAAAGGTCATTAACCCAACTGACTTTACCCTCTTCCGTGAGTATTCATCCTATATTCTATGTTTCTCAGATAAAACCAGTTTCAGAAAGTCTATTGTGCACACCTGCCAACCTCCCCCCACCCACCTGGATCATCGATAACCAACCAGCTTTCAATGTCCGGCACATCCTGGATGTTTGCCATAGAGAAAGAGGCTTTCAATACCTTGCTGACTGGGAAGGATACTGTCCTAAGGAGAGATCATGGATCCTTCAGTCTTTTATTTTGGACTCTAGCCTCATCTCATCTTTTCATAAAAACCACCCCGAAAAGTGACTGAGATCGCCTAGAGGCGATTGCTAAGAGGGGGTACTGCAGGAAGTCTGGATTTGGTAGGTCTAGCTGTGTGTTTTCAGTTCCTGTGTGGCAGGGCAGAGCTGATTACCCACAACTGTCTCCACTCTACTCATGAGAACTCCAGTACTTAAGACTGTTGTGATCATTTAGACTCTGCTGGAACATCCTCCCATTTATGGTACCATGTCTGGCCCTAGTGTAAGCTCAGATATTTTGGTGTTCTGACTTGTTCGTTCTCCCTGTACTTCTCATTGTTCCTGTAGCCAGTCTCCTTATCATTCTGGTTCTACCTCATGCTCTCCCAGAGTCTGAAGTTTCCTTGGAAATATTTTCTCTCTACGATCACCTACAAGGAATACAAGCTCAACAATTGTCAGCTATCCTGCCTTAAGGTTTGTCCTTCCACTCTCTCATTCAACTTTCCACTTACCTGATCTCCCTGGTCTACTTTGCCCATCTGGAATCTCCTGGAACTAAATCCAACTCTAAAAGATAATAAATATCAACTAAGCCTTCTGTAGACTAACGATACTTGCCATCAACAAAGTTCATGCTGGATCATTCAGTTACCAAATCTAATAATTCTCAGTTGTCTCAGTTTATTTTTATAGAGACTTTTTGCCCTCTATCCAGAGAGCTTCATCTGTCAGAAGAGTTCCAGTAAACTGTTTTCCCACCAAGCAGTAAACTCCTTAAGTGGACCAATGCCCTGTTTTCAGCAAACTCATCTTGTATATTTTCCCACAGCTGGCTCCAGGGATTCTGTACAGTCACTTTAAAAATATATACTGTATATATTACTTACCTTTTAGGGGGTGATCTCTAACTCTGGGTATGAATTAAATTTTATAATACAATCCTGATAATTCACACTGGAGAATTGCACCTTATACTTATTGTACAATGTTTCATTGTTATAATGACAATAAAGATTCTGATCTCATCAGATCTGATCTGATCTAAAATGCTACAAGTGTAAAAAAAAATATTTTTGAGGTTTAAACTAACTACAAACTTTTATGCAACTGATATTTTTGTTTAAATCTTTGCAGAATTAGGTCATATTATTGTAGACAACTATGCTACACTCTCAGTGTTGTCACAAGCTTCTTTTAAAAGGTCTCTTGATTTCAAATCAGTTTACCTATAGGTCTAAAAGTGATTGGAAATATTAATTATTTTACATTTTTCCATCAATTTATAATCATCATGTTGGTCAAAATGTAAACATTTTTCTTTTATACTACATAATTATTATGACTTTATAGAATATTTCCATCACTAGAAGTAGGGTTTTGTGAAAAAGTCAGTAATAATTCGTTTTTCAACTGTTCTCAAACAACTTCAGTTTGGACAAAAGGTTTAATGCTGAACAGATTTGATAGCTAATCCTAAAGGGCCAAGGCCTAAATGAAATGATGATGTCTGAAAACAAATCTAGTTTTAAAATAGTCCTTACAGTTTATTTGAACACTAGTTAACAGATCTTCATGTTACGGTTAATTTCAGATTTACATGTCTGCTTATTTTGAAGTCTCTGGACATTAGCTAGCAGATATAACAGCAGCAGTCAGCTGTAGCACTTATGGTACAGCCTAAAGGAATTCTGGCAACAACAGTAAATTTCAGCAGAAATCTACTGTCTGAATTATGCTGGTGAAGATTCTCAGTCGTCCAGGACATAATAAAATCAAAAAAGACGTTCAATACAGAACAACTGGACTTTATTTGTAACAGAAAAGAATTGTCTGTCTGAATACTGTCTGAATTGTGCCATCATTTCCCTTGTTAACATTGCAGTGAAACTTGTGTTTTGTTCGCTTTTTTCAGTTCTGCTGGAATGTTTCCTAGCACAAACTGAACCATTTTCAGAAAATCTTGTACTATCAGACAAGGGTAGATTTACCGAAGCCAGGCTGTAAAAAACATGGGTGGGCACGCACAAAGTGTCAGGTACAGTGCTGAGCAAAAATCTTCTAATCTCCTGAGTCTTTGCTATTCATTATTATTTCACAGGGCACCCATCCTAAATACATAAATCCTCTTCCCCACACAGCCCAGACTGCCAAACTCCAGCCCTGGCTTCAGTGCTTCACCAACATCCATCAGGCTATGATTATTTCATTCCTTTTTTAACATAACGCATCAATTATTTAACATTAGCTACACCAGAATTGGAAATTTTCATTTATCCAAAACAACACGTCTCTCTCTCTCTCTCTCTCCCTCTCCCTCTCCCTCTCCCTCTCTCTCTCTCTCTCTCTCTCTCGCTCTCGCTCTTGCTCTCTCTCTCTCTCTCTCTCTGTGTGTTTGTGTGTGTGCTTCCATCCTTCTACGAGACAACTAAATATAAATGTTTCACAAAGATAGAACCTCATACAATGAAAGATGAAAGAGTGATGGGTGGTTAATCTGTGCAGAAGAAGAAAAATGATAAGGATGTGGGTATAAATGATTGCTGCATTAGCATAGGGTGGCAAACACTCCCTTCATTCTGCAATAAATTGTTCCCAACCTCAAGGCAAACTATCCGCACAACAAGCATAACCACGTCATCAGGAATTGTGTGGATGTGTGTTTTCTTGTATGAATATGAACAGAGTGGCAGCAAAGGAACAAGCATAAAAAAAACACTTTTAAATAAATCCATAACATCCGGATTTGACAAGTAATTTCAAATATTTATTGTCTTAGAAGAATAAACATTTACTACTAAGTCTTGGAAGTTGAAATGAATTATTCAGCTTTTATTCCGCAACTGTCTTTAAATAAAAAATAAAAAATGTATTCATCCCACGTCCCCATTTTTTCCATTAGTTCTTCTCACCACACAACATCTTGATCATTCTTTCTTTTTACATCCTCATTTCTGCTAATGAGCCCAATAAAATCTGAGCCAAAACAAGTAAAGGAATACAATTATGTGCAGTGTTTAGTCTGTTTGCAGAAGGATTCATCATGTGAACTGTTTCCAATAAATAATTAATGCAGACTTAATGCTTAATGCAACTTTTGTCTTCAGACGAGGCTTGGGAACATGAATTATGTATTGTTTGTCTTGGATAGGGCAATATGGGGACATGATGACAGTGTGTGTGGGGGTGTTAAAGTGTGTGTTGGACCTCTAAAGGCCTTGTTATACTCGCGCTTTGGTCCGCTGGCTGGAGCGCCGCAGACTGCGCGCGCACTGATCCGTGCGGCTTCATGCGTTTACAGTGTCGCCGCTGTGTTTATAGTTGACGCACGGCGACCCATGGCAAAGTGCTGTTCTTTTACAGACCAGCAGGTGGCAATACCCTCTAAAACCTGTGCATATGTTGCAAGAAAGGGTGTAGAAGAAGAAATCTACCGTAGAAGAAGAACTGTTTGAAGTAACACAACAAAAACTTTGGTTACGTACTGTAACCCCAGATTATATGAATACAGGCGGAGCCCTTTAAACCACGCCCTAGTGGGTTTACCCTTGCACTTCGCGCCAATCGCTGAAGACTTCTAGTCCACGCCCACCTGCCGTGGGCCCCGCCTCGGTCTGCTATTTATTCTGTTGCTGACCAAGAATCGGCTCCCAATAAGGTAAAACAATTTTTCACCAAGAGCCAGGGAGGCCCAGGGGCTTAAAGGGCTCCGCCTGCATTCATATAATCTGGGGTTACATGACGTAACCAACGTTATATTTCATGCAGGCTGTCGCCCTTTAAGCCACGCCCTAGTGGATTAAAGGCGAAGCAGGATATGGTCCATGCCTCACTGGGTCTGACTGGAACCAAACACCCTGGAGACATCTCGCAGATAAAAACGAATGAATTGAGTTACTGACGACCAGGAAGCTGCAGAGCAGATATCCTGTACCGACAGACCATTGACCAAGGCAGTGAAAGCCGCCATTCCTCGAGTGGAATGAGCTTTAATGCCCTTGGGAGGCTGTAGACCAGCTGAACTGTAAGCCTGGGAGATGGCCTCACACAACCAATGCGACAAGCACTGAGAGGTCAAAGGTTGACCCTGAAAGCCTTCTCTGAAATGTACAAAGAGCTTATCAGATTTACGTATTGCATCAGTGCGTTCTACATAACATCTGAGAGCTCGGACCGGGCAAAGCAAATGGAGCTGCTCCTCCTCTGGTTTAGAGTGAGGAGGAAGGCAAAACCCGTCCAGTGTGATGATCCTGGACTTGAATGAAGACGTTATGACCTTAGGCGTGAATGCTGGATTAGGCCTAAGTTCAGCAGAACTCCCATCTCCTTGTATTTTTAAGAAGGAAGGAGAAACAGACAGACCAGAAAGGTCACTTACTCTTTTAGCTGACGTAAGAGCCAACAACAGAGCCGTTTTAAATGACAAGAACTTTAGTGGAACCTCATTTAGAGGCTCAAAAGTATCCTTAGTTAGTGCGTTCAACACAGTAACCAAGTCCCATTGAGGAGCCAAGGACCGTGAAACTGGCCTAAGACGGCGAACACCCCTCAAAAAACGTTTCATTATGGGATGATTGAACACGGTTCTATCATGAAACCCCTCATGACATGATGAAATTGCCGCAACATATGTTTTAATGGTGCTGAAAGCCAAATTTCTGTAAAGCAATAGTTGTAGGAAAGATAAAATTGGACCCAGGTGACATGAACATGGGTCCAGATGTCTCTCCACACACCAACGCTGAAAAGCTGACCATTTTGAAGTGTAAACAGCTAGGAGCCAAGATGGTCTAGTGGCAGGGCTTTTGACTTGGGACCCGAAGGACGCGGGTTTGCGTCCCGGCCACTACCCACCTTGGGGTGTCTATGAGTGCACACCTATTCATCCAGCTCCTCGGGCGCTTTCGGGCTGCTCACTGCAACACTTGGTAGGTGGTTGGGTTAAATGCAGAGACAAATTTCGTCTGTGTATGGGAAACATATGCAGATGACTGGAAAAGACATTGTTGTTGTTGTTGTTGTTATTGTAGACTGTGCACGTGAGCCCTGAATGGTACCAATGACATCTTTAGAGAAACCAAGGTTTTCTAAACGTTGTCGTTCAGCATCCAGGCCCACAGATGCTGACATATCACCGGGGGGCTCGTTATTTTACCCCCTGCCTGTAGGAGAGCGTCGTCTCTCCAAGGGAGTTTCCAGGAGCGGCCTGACAGCTGCTGCAGGACCGGAAACCATGGAGCGTTCACGCGCTCTGGAGCGATCAGAATGACTGGCACTCCCTCCTCTCGTACTCTTTCCAGCAGTGTGGATAGCAGAGGAACAGGAGGGAAAGCATAACTCAATACCTTCGGCCATGGTTTGTGAGCAAACGCGTCCACCCCCAATGGTGGGGTGTCGAGGGTACTCAGGGAGAAGAACAGGGGGCACTGTGAATTCTCTCGCGTCGCGAACAAGTCCACCTCGGCCCTCCCGAACCTGGACCAGATTTGAGACACCAGGTCCGGGTGTAACGTCCAATCTCTGTCCAGAGGCCTCCCTCTCGACATGATATCGGCACCTCTGTTTAGCATACCTGGGATATAAACAGCCCTCAGCGATCTGAGGTGAACGTTTGCCCAGCAAATTAGCTCCCTGGCTGTTTTCAACAGCTGGGCTGATCGAACCCCACTCTTGCGGTTGATGTAAGCTACGGCTGTTATGTTGTCCGTGTGTACGAGGACATCCTGATGATGGAGCATGTGCACAAAGTGTTTCAGAACTTTGTGAACCGTCAACAATTCTAACACGTTTATGTGGAAAGACGTGCTTGGTGGCCACGTTCCGCCCACAGTCTGAGACTGACATGTCCCCCCCCCCAACCGGAAAGAGAGGCATCGGTAAAGACCGCCCGTTGTGACGTCACTTTGCCCAGGGAAACCCCCTCTGACAGGGTCCTGGGGTTTCCCCAGAACTCCAGGTCTGTCCTCACAGACTGGGGAACCGTGAGCTGGCGCCTTTTGTGGCGTGCAAGGTCTATTCTCTGACGAATAAACCACCTTTGCAACTTCCGCATGTTCAATAAACCGAGTTTTACCACCGTGTGGCCTGCGGCCATCATCCCTAACAGCCGCATAATTGTGATCGCCGACAACGTGCTGCGCGGCTTGACGCGGTGGAGAAGTGACGTCAGCAAATCTATTCTCTGGTTCGACAGAACCGCTTTCATTACTATCGAGCATAAGTTGACTCCCAGAAAAAGTATCTGTTGAGCTTGTGAAACAGAACTTTTCTCCCAATTTATGGCGAATCCTAAACTGGTCAGATGACTCACCAAAATCTCCGTCTGTGTAGCTGCCTCCATCTTGGATCGAGACAGAAGCAACAGATCGTCAATGTAATACATGATTCGGAAGCCCCTCGAACGCAGCGGTAGTAACGCTGCTTCGATGACCTTTGTAAAAATCCACGGCGCAAGCGCGTACCCGAAAGGTAGGCGATTGAACTCGTAACAGGTTTCCTGAAAGGCAAATCTGAGGAACTTCCTGTGTTTCGGGACGATCGGTATATGGAAGTAAGCGTCTCTGAGATCGATTGATACGAACCAGTCCCCTGACGTCACGTTCTCGAGGATGCGCTTCAACGTTAACATATGAAAGGAACGTTTCATAATGTAATTGTTGAAAAAAGACAGATCTAAAATCGGTCTGAGACCTCCAGATTTCTTTGAAACGAGAAAATATTTTGAATAAAACCCGTTCATTTCCTCATCGGGAGGGACCCCGGAAATGACGTGTTTCGCCAAAAGTTCCTGTAGTTCCAATCTTAGCGCCGCCCCCTGTGCAAGAGACGAGAGCTTCGTCTCTAAAACTCCGTTGAATCTGGGTGGCGTCATTGCAAACTGTAGAGTGTAACCGTCGCGAACCAGACGCCGTAACCATTTGTTCAGAGAGCAAGTTTGCAGCCAAACCGCTCTGTGATCTGTCAAGGGGGCAGCCATCTTGTTCTGCTGCCTGAGGAGACATAATTTGGCCTCTACCGCCGCCAAGTGGACAGAGTCAGCGTTGGCCCAAGGGAGGCCAGTCTGAAAAGGGACGTTTACTGCATGTCGCCTCACAGGGGCAGCACTGACACACGTTTGACTCATGTGAGCATGAGAAACGTCTTTTCTGAGACGGGTCAGTGGTATTACCTGTGGCTTGAGTCGTTGAAGAAAAAGACAGAAATGTCTTGGCTGGAACTAAATTGTCCAGGCCAGGCTCATGACAGTTAACTGTGTTAACAAAAGCAGAAGTTTGTCTGACATGACTGTGCAATGCATTGCCCTGTGTCTGCAGACAGTCACGTACACATGCCCCCGTCTTGGTACGGGGAGGCGGGCTGGAGTGGTTACAGGGGGAACATCGAAGCCACTTGAAGCTCGGCTTTGTGTGGAAGAATGTGCATTGTTTGTATCGCACGAACCTAGAGATACGTTCACGGACCTCTGAAAAGAGGAAATCAGCGTGTCTGAATAAAAAACTGTTTTCAAAGACAGATTCTATATTTTCAGAAACCAAAACATTGCAGAACACATCCCCTGCACACCGTCATTTTTTCATGTCCCGCTTTGCACCTTGGTGCTGGCTGGACCATGAGGACTGCTGACATCCCCTACCTCTGGAGCTCCAGGCTCCCCGCTGGAAATAGGGAGCCGGGTGTCCTCTGGACAGGGCTGGTGTGTGCGGCACAGCAAAGGTCTTTGATGGGGATGAAAGCCTCTTTTCGCTGCGGTACGCCTTACTCTGCTCCGTAGGGTGCACCGGACCGTGTGAAGCTCGAGGGTCTGCCCGCGGCGGAGCAGCGTGCTTCCTCACCTGCTCGAGCGCGTCCGTGGACGAGCGCAGCTGGTCGAACACAGCCTGGTAGTGTTCGTCGAAAAGACCCTGCGTCGAAATCGGCCCCTCCAGAAGCTGTCGCTTGATCTCCTCTGTGATGGTGGGGCACAGCTTGAACCACACCTGACGTTGGAGCAGCGTAGCCCACGCTGTGATCCGCGCAGAGCAAGTCGCCAGTGCCCCGCACAGGTTGGTGATGGCGTCCAGAGCCGCTCCTGCATTCTCGTGCGTCAGCTCCCGCCCGACTCAGAGCGCGAGGAGAGCGATGTTATTTGCCGCGGCACCAACCTGCGAAGCACACTTGTGGATGCGGTCCTGCATTTTTGTAGAGAACTGATCTGCAGGTGCTGGTGGTGTAGCAGGTTTCCCCACAAGTTTGGCGGCTTTTAGGCCAAAAACCGCGGACAAACTTTGCTCCAGTGGTGGAACCGGGGGGAAGGTCTGGTCCGTCAGTCCCTGGACCTTCGTCACCGGCACAAATGAGGAAACAGGCGTCCTCATTTTTAATGGTTCATGTCCTTCAGCCTGCAGCAGAGAGAGGATATCTGGGACGCACGGCCAGATCATCTGCGCCTGGCTCACAGGCTTCGCAGCGAACCGTCCCGCGAGGAGTGGTGTCGCAGACGTCTGAGTGGTGCATTCAGGGACCGTCATGCCGCACGTACCCGCTGCCCACCTGATGATGTCCAGCAACGCGTTGGCCAGGTTGAAGAGAGGACCTGGCTCGACCGTGTCGGGGTCCGTTAGTCCTGCGCCCTCAGGAGATGGAGGCCTGCTGCTGCACGACTCCACATCAAAGAGCTGGCGGGTCACTGGATCGTGGTCCGCTGACGGGCCAGCTGGCATCTGTGTGGACGTGGCGGCCATGCCGACCACGGCTGCTCCCTCGGTGGGGGGTATTGTCGGTTCCACGCACTTCAATAGAAGTGGGGCAACACGACTGCTAGCTCCTTCCAGCTGGGGAATGAAGGGTGAGACCGGACCTGAACCCCCAGCGGGGGAGAGATCGGCCTCGCTAGCTACCCCCTTGGAAGCGTAGTCCGTCTCCTCCAAGAGCCACAGAGGGGACGGAGCGACCACCATCGGCCGAGCCTCAGCTGCCGTCCGGGCAGTGAGGTCGAACCGGCGTTGCCTCTCGTCCTGAGGCAGGAGCTTGCAGGAGGGACACTCGGGAGACTGGACCATCGCCTCCTGCGCATGCTCAAATCCGAGATACATCTCGCAGGCAAGATGCAAGTCGGCCTACAGCATGAAGCCGGTCTTGCATCCTGGGCACTTCTTGATGGATCTTCTGATATCCATGAGTAGTAGAAATCTTCTAAATCGGCGTGAAAAAATTTTTGGGAGCCGATTCTCGGTCAGCAACAGAATAAATAGCAGACCGAGGTGGGGCCCACGGCAGGTGGGCATGGACTAGAAGTCTTCAGTGATTGGCGCGAAGCGCAAAGGTAAACCCACTAGGGCGTGGCTTAAAGGGCGACAGCCTGCATGAAATATAACAAATGGCTTTCCGCTCGCATGCTGAACTGTTGTCTTTATTAGAGGAGCAAATCATAATAGAACAACAGTTATTGTGTCTTGCGATTTTAATGCATGGAGCGGAGGAGGAAGCGATCACTTGACTTTTGGCAAAAAAAACAAAAGAAAATTCCAGATCAGGGATAAAGAAGGGGAATTTAATACATTTGTGTCACATAAAAAACAGTCCTCCATGCGTCGCGATGCCGTCTCCACGACCACAGTGGCGCAGACAGCTGCAGTCTCTGGCGTGAAGGCTGTCGAGTGAGGTCCCCACCTGACCTGTCAATCAATTCAGTAGCGCCCACGGAACGCGCACTAGCCTTGCAGAGTTTCAAAACATCGGAGGTGCGAGACACGCGCCAAACCGACGTGCGGGGGCGGGGACGGTGATATTGCGTCACTTTTGGCGCGTGCACCCTGGCGCACTGTGCGACGCGTCGAGCTTGAGTACAATGAGAACACTAAGGCTAACAATCAAGGGCTGTGTCTCAATTCAGGGGCTGCATCCTCATGAGTGCGCATTTGTCGGCCGCATACGTCATTGCCCCGCGCGGAGGACTGTCCCAATTCGAAGACTCCTCCTCATGCGGCCGAGGAATGCGGCCTACTTCCTGCCGAAATCGAAGGATGCATTCGTGAATCCTTCAAGACGGAGGCTATCCCAGAATTCATAGCGCCAGCAGAGATTTTGCGGGGGGTGGGACTTTCTGCGTGCAGGGTCGGGGCTGCTGCGTGTTGTTGAGTCATCAGCTCGTTCTGAACAACCTTAGCGCGAATATTCATTCAACCTTTATTTAGTCATCTCAAACAACCTCAGCTCGAATATATCTCATTAAAATTTTACTACAGAAATGACTAAAAAAATGTTTTAGCTAAATATACAGTATATTAGTGTTTCTGAGTTTACTGTTTTTGAAGAACTGATTACAAATCAGATTATTTTACACGTGCGTAGCAAGGATTTTCTGAGGGGCAATCTTTTAAAACCCAGAGTGGACCTGCAAAAAGCAAGTTGTCCAGTAGCTCAATTGGTTAATCAACCTGCGGTTGGCGCAGAGATACTTTTCTCGAAGCTGGTTCGAATCTCACTCGGTACGGTTAAAACTTATTTTACGTTTGTCTTTTATTGGATAAAAAAAAGAAGGAGTTTCACAAACTCCTTCCTTTTAATCTCAGTCCTCATTTTTTTATCCAATAAAAGACAAACGTAAAATAAGTTTTAACCGTACCGAGTGAGATTCGAACCAGCTTCGAGAAAAGTATCTCTGCGCCAACCGCAGGTTGATTAACCAGTTGAGCTACTGGACAACTTGCTTTTTGTAGGTCCACTCTGGGTTTTAACAGATCGCCCCTTATAAGCTGATTTGTAATCAGTTCTTAACAAACAGTAAACTCAGAAACACTAATATATATACATGTATTCAGCTAACTAATATATTTTAGCGGCGTCCCTTCTCTTTCCACACACACCAAGCGCGCACACAAGAACTTCCCACCCACTTCAAGAGAACGCCCCACCCACTTCAAGGCCGGCAAACCTGAAGGCTAGACCGTCCCATTTCAGCAGTTTTGCTCAGCCCACCCGGTCTTGTGAGTGCGTGGCCTACTCGGCCCAGCTAGGCTGGGTCCTCATGAGGATGCAGCCCCTGAATTGAGACGCAGCCAAGGTGTTTATGAGGAAGCAACTTCCTGTTTTATTTTCAATGACATGCAAAGTCATTAGAGTCTCCTTTTAACTTAAAAATGAACTAATTCCATCATAAAACACCACTAGTTAAATATTAATCTCATTAGTTTTATGTTTTACAGACTAATTGTTTTTAATGATCAGGGATGTGTGCTTTTCGCATGTGTCCTGCATTTGGGAGGTGGCTATCAAAGCATTTTTTTTTCACCAACACTGTAATCAATGTGACAACAAAGGAAGTTGCATTCACACTAGAGAGTGAAAAGGTTTCACTAGATATGCTAAAATATGTGTGCCTGTTGTGTTTTGCTTACTTATTTTTCATCTGTAGTCTGTGAGAAACGAAAGTGAAAAACTTGATTGAAAATCAGCCAAAATGAGAAGAATTGCAAAGAGCAGAAAGCCACCGATCCATCCGTGACAGCAATCATCACTGATCTCTGCCGCTGTTTCCCTCCGTGGTAAATAATTCATCAAAAGAAACAAAGGGGAAACAAATATGCAAATACCCCCCCTCCCAAAAAAAAAAAAAAAGGCTGGTAACATTGGCCTGCCACCACAAGGGAAGAATAGTAGTGAGTGATTATGGTGGCAGGTTGAAAATGTGATGAATCTGAATTCTTCTTGTTTCATCTACCTCGACAGCACTGGAGGAGAGAAGTAAAACTAGAAGGATTTTAGAGTTTGATTGAGGAGGGGAGGGACGGACGGATAGAGGGATTAAAGACGAGGGGTATAGAAAGATTGGGGAGGAGGGAAGTAGACATCGAAGGGAAAAAAAGATTTGGGAAAAAGGGGGTGGGGGGTTATCCAGCAGTACTGTGAAAGGGAGCCATCAAGGGCTTTGATGAAAAGTGCAGGCCTAAAGCAGTGCAGTGACAGCATATGATTTGGTCAAAGCATGAAGCTTTTCAAAGGTTGACATTCTCACTCCTATTCATTTTCCCAATGCTGAAGGTAAAACTCTTGGGCTGAACTCGAGCAAAAATTTCAAATTGGTTTGACAGATTGACCTCATGTTGCATTGTCCCCGTAACTTACAGACAGAAGGCTGCTGGGGGGTGGACACGTTGTCAAACGAAGAGGGGTTTCCAAGCCATGCAATGCTTCAACAAGCTGTCCAAGCGCAGCAGGTGCATAGAGGACACGTTTTGGTGCAGAAGGTCACATGAAATGGATAATTCTGTGGGATACAAACAATCACCTGATCAGTTTTACCTTCAGACTTTTAACAACACTGACGCAAAAATAAACAACAATTCTGTCTGATAACGCTGGTTTAAAGCAACTTGCATCTTTTTTAATTAATTTTCGGCAGGTTCTCAAAAATGCATTCCTCTGAAGCTGCTTTACTTGTGCCTAGCCTTCCTGCTGCCACTGGGTCAAAACGTCCCACAAGGCTTCAGTTTTAATGAAAGCCTCATGGGTAATTTTGATCTGAGGGCAGCAGGAGGGTTAGTAATGTTCTATAATGTTTGCAGACTTTGTAGAGTTCGCTTTGTTGGACTCGACTTCAGTCTTTGGCAGGGTTGATCACAGCACCTAAATAAACAGGTCACGTGAGTTTGATTTGGACAATGTTCTAATTTGGTTCAGATGTTATCTTTATGACAGGAGTTTCAGTGTCTGCACGTTGTTTCAGACATTGCAGACCTCTCATGTGGGATGCCACAGAGTTCTTTTGTAGGGTGCTTCTCCTTCTTGATCACGTTAATACTTTGTAGTTAATTCTGCATTTTCTTTTATTGCTTCTATGCAGATGACATCTAACTGTTCTGTTCTTGCAAGACTCTGAGGTTTTAAATTGTCAGACACTAAAACTTGGATATAAAATTACTTCCAGTTAAACTGATGAGACAGAAAGGCTCATTATTGCCTCTGACTGCAGGGCTCTATAAATCAAGCTGCAAATGGTTTAAAATCATCTGGGAGGAAGGAAGGGAGGGAGGGAGTAAGGGAGGGAGGAAGGAAGGAAGGAAGGAAGGAAGGAAGGAAGGAAGGAAGGAAGGAAGGAAGGAAGGAAGGAAGGAAGGAAGGAAGGAAGGAAGGAAGGAAGGAAGGAAGGAAGGAAGGAAGGAAGGAAGGAAGGAAGGAAGGAAGGAAGGAAGGAAGGAAGGAAGGGAGGAAGGAAGGAAGCAAGGAAGGAAGCAAGCAAGCAAGTAACAAGCAACAAGCAAGCAAGCAAGCAAACAAGGAGTGAGTAATTGAGTGAGTGAGTCCTGGCTTAAAGCCCAGCAACAAACAGTAACAATATAACACTAGTAAAGCCAAATTAATACCATTAACAGGGACATAAATACAAATAACAGAAGAACAGCAGCAATAAAATAAGCAGCAGTAACTGGAACAGCTGCAGAGCTCCACCAGCCTCACACCATCAGGAAAAAAGCTGATCCGAGGTCTGGTGGTCCTGATCTTCATGTTCTGACTTAAGTGAGGGAGGTGTGTGTGAGGTGAGTGGGGTCATTCATTCTGCTGCATCTAGAGGTGTACTGTAAATGGTGGAGGGAAGGCTGCCTACAGTCCTCTGTGCAGCCTTCACCTCCCCCTGCAATGCCTCATTTTCAGGAACTGATACCCGTGATGCTAGAGCACAGGACATTCTCCACTCCACATCATTAAACGATGGTCAGGATTGAGAAGATGAGAGAGGCTTCCAAATCTGAGAAGCCACAAAGAGTGCCTTCCTTACAAGGTTAGAAGTGGGTGGGGTTGGGGAATGGGGCCCTGCCTTTCCTGAAGTACACATTTGTCTCCTTGGTCTTGTTTACATTGATTCACCTATACATTGTGGCCAGACTTATCGTTGTTGGTGCTACAGTCAACCACATCAGTGTCATACTGACAGCCCAAAGAGGGGTANAGGAAGGAAGGAAGGAAGGAAGGAAGGAAGGAAGGAAGGAAGGAAGGAAGGAAGGAAGGAAGGAAGGAAGGAAGGAAGGAAGGAAGGAAGGGAGGAAGGAAGGAAGCAAGGAAGGAAGCAAGCAAGCAAGTAACAAGCAACAAGCAAGCAAGCAAGCAAACAAGGAGTGAGTAATTGAGTGAGTGAGTCCTGGCTTAAAGCCCAGCAACAAACAGTAACAATATAACACTAGTAAAGCCAAATTAATACCATTAACAGGGACATAAATACAAATAACAGAAGAACAGCAGCAATAAAATAAGCAGCAGTAACTGGAACAGCTGCAGAGCTCCACCAGCCTCACACCATCAGGAAAAAAGCTGATCCGAGGTCTGGTGGTCCTGATCTTCATGTTCTGACTTAAGTGAGGGAGGTGTGTGTGAGGTGAGTGGGGTCATTCATTCTGCTGCATCTAGAGGTGTACTGTAAATGGTGGAGGGAAGGCTGCCTACAGTCCTCTGTGCAGCCTTCACCTCCCCCTGCAATGCCTCATTTTCAGGAACTGATACCCGTGATGCTAGAGCACAGGACATTCTCCACTCCACATCATTAAACGATGGTCAGGATTGAGAAGATGAGAGAGGCTTCCAAATCTGAGAAGCCACAAAGAGTGCCTTCCTTACAAGGTTAGAAGTGGGTGGGGTTGGGGAATGGGGCCCTGCCTTTCCTGAAGTACACATTTGTCTCCTTGGTCTTGTTTACATTGATTCACCTATACATTGTGGCCAGACTTATCGTTGTTGGTGATACAGTCAACCACATCAGTGTCATTCACAAACTGACAGCCCAGGTGAAGAGGGGTAGCACACAGCCTTAGGGAGACCCTATAATGTAAGTGATGAATGAAGAGAAGATGTTGTGGATTCTCACTGACTGTGGCCTGTCTGTTGGGAAGCCCAGGTCCCAGTTTCAAACTGGGTCCTGGAGCTTTTGACTCATCAGTGTCTTTGGGCACTTTTTCAAACAGCTTGAAACTGAAGCAAACTGAAAATATTTCCAAATTAAGATGATGTCAAAAGTTAAATGCAGTTGGATTATCCATGGTTTTGTTTTCTCTTCTTAAAATGATTGTAAAGCTGTTCCTTTTCAGTCTGGTCTCTCGGTGCAACATACTTGCTATGGGAATTGCGCCCCCGCGCTATTACTTGAAGGAATATACTCACACCTTTACGGCTAGGGGCGTCACTGCCGCGCCAGAGGCCCCGCCCTCTGGGTACTTAAGCGGCTTGCGCCCCTCCATCTTTCTCTTTTTTGCCCTTCACCTCGCTAAACCTGAACTACCTCTTCGCGGGACTTCTCTGTTGCTTCATCGCTCAATTTGAGGTGAGCTTGCTCCCTGCACAGAGCGCACAGAGAATGATTCCTGCGTATTTATTGCTGGACTAGCGAAAGCTAGCCCGGCACATTTCTTTTAACCCCAAAGTATTTTATTCTCCTCTCTCTACAGATTGCTTCGCTCGACAGCGCTTACTACGCCACAGGAAAAAAGCTATTTCGCTAACTCCTAGCGAGCTAGCCAGCGAAAGCGACGCGACTAAGGAGACATTTCAAGAAAAAATAAAAAAGATTCTGGAAGGACTCGCCCGCCTCATCTCCGACATGCCTCCGGAGAAAGGAAAGCGAAAGGCGAGATTTCCAAGGAAAACCAGCGGGACGGCGAGCCCAACCTCGCATCCCTGTCCCAACGGATGCGGTTTCTCCCTCGCAGCAACGGAAACCCACGAGGCCTATCTAGTCTGCCTGGGAATGCTTCACACAAAAACAGCACTGGATACGCCTGACTTTTGCCTACACTGCAGCCTCATGATGGATGCGGTGCTGCGGCATTGGGTTGACCTCGTCGCCAAAGCCATGGGCGCTTCAACGACACCAGCGGACGCGGACACCACGGAGCCCCTCACTCCCAAGCCGGAGCTAGAGAACATGGCTCTACATGACAGCACACGAGTCGAATGCGGCGAAGGCTCTGACGTGCTAGCTTCTATGGTGGACCTAAAAGTTGAGTTTGACACCCGAGGCATGATGAACGAGGATGAGATCTCAATTTCAGCCTTGGGCGAATTTTCAAAGGAGGAGGCAGACGTGAAACTGGAGGATCAGGGTGAAGACCTCTCCCAGACCCCGGTACCTGTGCTGCCAGAAACTGACTTTTCCATCCCTGCTCTGTTCGACTTGTGCCACAGAGCAACGGACGCGCTGCATATCCCATGGCCTGAACCTCCGTCTCGCCAACAGGTCACGAGGCTGGTAGGAAACTATTTTTACTCGAAGCAGCAGGCCGCCACGAGGCAAAGGATGCCCATGTTCCCGGACTTCCTCACAGAACTAACTCGCACCTGGACTCAACCAAGAGCCCTAATGCTTCTTCCCCTCTCACAGTTCCTCGACGTAGATGGGATGATGAAGTGGAAATAGCTAACGTGCCTCAGATTGAGGACACACTAGTGTCTCACTTGGCTCCTAAATCATCAGGAACAAAACCAACTCTTCCCAGCAAGGCTTGTCGAGCCTCAGCGTCTCTACTCGAGAAGTGCTACAGGGCTCAGGGACTCGTGGCACGCGCCATGAACGCGTCCACGTTAATGCAGGCTTACCTGGCCGAAAAACTGCAACAGCTCCAAACAACAACGGACAAGCAGGCGGCTGCCGACTTGCTGGACAAAGCCCGCAGAGCAACAGACTTTGTGCTCCATATGATGGGGACAGCAGCTGTTACACAGGGTTGGGGAATGGCGGAAGTGGTCATCGCGATCCGCCACCTCTGGATGACTTTAACGGATCTCCCTGAGGGACAAAATGTGCATTTTCTCCACCACTCGATAGAGCCGGCGGGATTGTTTGGTAAAGCTTTGGAGGGTATTCAGACCAAGCTGGACCAAAGACGCAGACAGGCGGAAGCTCTCCTGGTGGGCATTCCCCGGAGAAGCTTCGCCCCCCCAAGGGAGTCTGCTGGAAGCAGACCTGCGCAGTCTCTGCACCACTCTGCAACGTGTGCCCCATCGCAGAAGCGGTCCGCATACGAGGAAGAGCCCAGGCAGAGACCCCCACTGGGCCAGCCTCGTGCCAAGCACGCATGGAGCAAAAACAGGTTTGTCCCCTGCCAGGCAACCAAACACAGGGCCTCCTCTGCGAATTGGGACAACAGACAAAAACGTGCCTGATGAACCAGGTCCACGCTTCCACGTTACACGATCACCCATCCACGTTGTAACGGGAATGATCCCTTCATGTCCAGACTTTGCTTGTAACATAGTGCAAAAAGCTGGTTTATTTACAGCATGCACAAACCATGCTTTCTCTCCTGTGAGTGACATAGAATCATGTACGTCATTGCACATAAGCACAAATAAAGCTCATGAAACAGCTCCTCTCTGTTTTATTGACTCTCAAAAAAAAACAGCAACAACACACAAATATCTTCAGGAAAACAGGTCCCTCTGGCCTGCAAGCCGTCATAAAGGGAGGGGGGCTTTTTTTCCCCTCCTTCACGGCCCACGGGATATTAGCCTAATTAATAAACCCCAGCAGGGTGCCTCTGATTCATCTGCAATGAGCAGACACAGAGGCGTCTGCAAACACCCCCCACACCTCTCATGGAAACAGGTGAGGAGGGTCACATGCTCAAGCCCTCGCTCCACTGTGAACGATAGGGCAGACAATACACTAACCAGACGAACACAAGACATATCTGCACCTTAGGGAGGCAAGCTGACATAGTCTGACAATGGGGGGGGGGGCTACATCAGATGCCTTCAGGTAGCCACAAACTTCACACCTTCACAGCAGTGACTGTGTTCAGCCTGCTGTGGATGAAAACAAGTCAGAGTTGAATCAGATCTCTCTTCCTGTTTTTCGAGGGGGACTTAGCTCTTTATCATCAAATAATCTGAAGTCTGCCAAACCAAAAGGAACACCCCCACGTTCTCATGTTGCAGCCGCTCCTTTGTTATTAGCGAGGGACACGCAATGCCCAAGCAGTAGTCAGACAGACCTCCCGCTCTGTGCTGATCCAAATCTGCTTTCAAAAATAATTCTCCCAACGGGTGAAACACAGACCTTGGCCGGTTTACCTGGTACCAACGCTTTATTAAAGCCAAAGACCAGTAAACAGGACCATCTCAAAAAACGGATTGGAGTCAGGAGATCTGCTCGCTTACATAACTCGCAGTCTCACAGCCTCAGGACTCCAAACTTGGAGGAGGAAAATAGACATTCTACTCCAATTCTGTCTAATAAGAATGAGAGGTTACATCTGCCCTCAATTACCCCTGAGCAGGGTAACTTGGGCACACGTTGGCAAGGAGGCCTTCTTCCCATTCTGGTTGACCCCCAGGGGTTAACAGCCTCTGTGTCACCAGAAGGAGCAGTACAGCTGCTTAGGCCAGGAACTGCCAAAAGTCTCATCTTGTTGGCTGAAAAGAACAGGTTGATGGTGTCAGGCCTGCCGGAAAATGTGGTAATAACCATACAAAATGCCCGTGCTGGATCAACACAATCTCTATACGCACAAAAGTGGCATATTTTTGAAGCCTGGTGCTCAGAAAGAAATATTATTTCTTATGCATGCGACTTGGCTCAGCTCCTGACTTTCCTTCAGGACTTACTGGAAAAAGGTCGTTCTTATTCAACGATTAAAGTTTTCCTATCGGCTATTTCAGCTTGTCACAAAGGTTGGAGACACAGAACACCTGGAGCACATCCAATCATAATAAGATTTATGAAGGGTGTCCTTCAGACTAAACCACACAGCAGGATGCTGACCCCTGGTTGAGATCTAGGCCTGGTTCTGGGGGCTTTCTGTGACCCTCCATTCAAGCCACTGAGCGAGATTAAGATAGATTTACTATCTTATAAAACTGCTCTGCTCCTGGCACTTTGCTCGGCGAAACGCGTGGGTGACCTCCATGCATTGTCTGTACATCCAATGTGTACCAGATTCAGATTCGCCCCTGACGGGTCGAAGGTCACACTAAGGCCTAATCCCGCATACACTCCCAAGGTCTTGACTTTGAACCATAGGAGTCTAGACTTTGATCTCTCCTCCTTCCCACCTGCTCCTGTCCTGACTCAGGAACAGGAAAGGCTAAAGGCTCTCTGCCCAGTGAGGGCTTTACGCACCTACATGCAGAGAACAGCCGAATGGAGGAAAACAAACCAACTGTTCGTCTGCTTTGCAGCACCTGCTACCGGGAGGGCCCTATCAAAACAACACCTCTCACATTGGGTGACTGAGGCCATTAAAAGGGAGTACAGTAGCAAATGTCAACAGGTACCCTCTGGAGTGCAAGCTCACTCCACTATGGGCTTGGCCACTTCCTGGTCATTATTCAAGGTCATACCAGTCGCAGACATCTGCACTGTAGCAAATTGGAGCTCATTAAACACTTTTGCAAAGCATTACAGTTTGTATGTTACTGCGGGTGAAATCACTCAGGCTGTCCTTTCTAACATACAATAGAAAGTAGCTTTGAGATGCCTGCTGGTCAAGGGCAGACGTTCACTCTAGCATGCATTTTACTGAGCATTTCAAGGTCGTGAATGGATTACGTTCCCATACCAAGTATGTTGCACCGAGAGACCAGACTGAAAGGGAACTGAAAGTTATGCACCATAACTCATGTTCCCTGAAAGAAGGGAACGAGGTGTAACATAGATGGCCCTTTTCAATTATGAAAGCTCGGTGAAGTGCAAACTTGAAATGGTCAGTAAAATGCATGCTAGAGTGAACGTCTACCTGTGACCAACAGGCACCTCAAGGCTACTTTCTACTGTGTGTTAGAAAGGACAGCCTGAGTGATGTCACCTACAGTAACTTCCAAACTGTAATGCTTTGCAAATGTATTTAATGAGTTCCAATTTGCAGCCGCACAGATGTCTGCGACTAGCACACCCTTAAATAATGACCAAGAAGTGGCCAAGCCCCTGGTGGAGTTAGCATGCACTCCAGAGGGTGCCTGTTGACCTTTGCTACTGTAGGTCCTCTTAATGGCCTCAGTCACCCAATGTGAGAGGCGTTGTTTTGATAGGGCTCTCCCTGTAGCAGGTGCTGTAACGCAGATGAACAGTTGGTTTGTTTTCCTCCATTCGGCTGTTCTCTGCATGTAGGTGCGTAAAGCCCTCACTGGGCAGAGAGCCTGTAGCCTTTCCTATTCCTGAGTGAGGACAAGGGCCGATGGAAAGGATGAGAGATCAAAGTCTAGACTCCTGTGGTTCAAGGTCAAGACCTTGGGGTTGTATGCGGGATTAGGCCTTAAGGTGACCTATGACCGGTCAGGGGCGACTCTGGTACACATTGGATGTACAGACAATGCATGGAGGTCACCCACGCGCTTCGCCGAGCAAAGTGCCAGGAGTAGAGCAGTTTTATAAGATAGTAAATCTATATTAACTTTGCTCAGTGGCTTGAAAGGAGGGTCACAAAGAGCCCCCAGAACCAGGCCAAGATCCCAACCAGGGGTCAGGGTCCTGCTGGGTGGTTTGGTCCGAAGGGCACCCCTCATAAATTGGATTTGCTTTGGGTGTCTTGTGTCCCCATCCTTCATGACAGGCTGAGATCGCTGATAGGAAAACTTTAATCGTTGAATAAGAACGACCTTTTTCCAGTAAATCCTGAAGAAAAATCTGGAGTTGAGCCAAGTCGCATGCATAAGAAATAATATTTATTTCTGAGCACCAGCCTTCAAAAATGTGCCACTTTTGTACGTATAAAGATTGTGTTGAACCATCACGAGCATTTTGTATGGTCAATACCACATTTTCTGGCAAGCCTGACGCCATCAACCTGTTCTTTTCAGCCAACAAGCTGAGGCTTTTGGTAGTTCCTGGCCTAAGTGGTTGTATTGTCCCTTCTGGTGACACAGAAGCTGTTAACCTCTGGGGGTCAACCAGATTGGGAAGGCCTTCTTGCTGATGTGCTCCCAAGTTACCCTGCTCAGGGTTAATTGAGGTCCGATGTAGTTTGTCAACTTTATTACAGGTTTTGAGCGGAAAATATATTTTCCTCCTCCAAATCTGGAGTTCTGTCGTGAGGTTGCGAGTTATGTAAACGAGCAGATCTCTTAACTCCAATCCTTTCCTTGGGATGGTCCAGTTTACTGGTCCTTTGCTTTAATGGAACGTTGGTACCAGGCAAACCGACCAGGGTCCGTGTATCACCCCTTGGGGGAATTATTTTTGAAGGCAGTTTTGGATCAGGACAGAACAGGAAGAGACGTGTTGTCTGAGTACTGCTCGGGCATTTCATGTCCCTCGTTAATAACAAAGGAGCAGCTGCACCGTGCGAGTGTGAGGATGTACCTCCTGGTTTGACAGACTTGAGATTATTTGATGATAAGGAGCTCAGTTCCTCTTGGAAAACAGGAAGAGAAATCTGATTCGGGTCATGTTTGTTTTCATTCACAACCAACTGAACACAGTCATTGTTGTGAAGGTGTGAAAATTGTAGCTGCCTGAGGGCGTCTGATGAAGCCCCCCGTCTTCAGACTTTGGCTCTATTTACACGGACACGGTGTGGGGAAACGGAGGTTTGGGGTATGTTAATTAGAGTCAAAAGTTTTGCGTTGACATGGGCGAATTCTGTGGATATGACTCCCCCCCCCGCCCTCATGAATTCACTGTAGTTACCATGCCGGGCCATTAGATGGCGCTGTGAATTTTTGAACCTTCACTACTGCGCATGCATGCTACGTCAGTCTGTTTTCCTCTCTGGCTAAAAGTTTAGCTAACTACAAGTTGTTGTCAACAACTTAACAACAAGTTAAAGCTGGAATTTGGATAAGAGTCGACAGATTTGACACCAAGTGGGACCTCTTCATCTAACAAGCTGCACACCAGTTGCTGGGTGGACCAAAATCGAGTTGACGATGTCAGATTTTAGTCCGTGAGAATCAGCTGATTTACAGTAGCGCTACAAGGTAAACAATGTTCTTAATAATTTGTCCTTGTGTTTAGTTCGATCACAGAACAACCAACTGAGGTTATATTTTTTATTTTTTCCTGCGAGGTCGAATCTGTTGTTCCACGAAGCGGACCGGTTCGGATGTGGGTCCAGTGTCCACCATGAAAACAACAGAGTCCAGTTCATAACAGTTCGGTTAACGTGTTTTTAAAAGTGTTCAATTTAATTATCAGTGTTTTTGACATACAGTTTGTGGTGTTGAATAAATGAATAAATTAAAAATCAACCTGGTGTCTTCATTTTCAACATGCAACATGTTAGGCATGACATAATGAGACCAGATAGCTTCATTTAACTCAGATGAATTTAAATATCTCCCACGTTAACATAAATAATGTTTATTATTGTTAAACTGTTATTATATAGCGCATTTAGTATGTTATAGTGCAGCGTGACACGTGAAATGTCCGCCTGCCTCGCTGATCCCAACAGCGACAACTGGATCCAGCTATGCCTCTTCCAACACAGATGCAGGTATAATTCAGGTGTAGATTAATTAAATATGAGACTTAAAATATATTCCATCAGCTGTAGTTCAGAAAGTGGTGCGTGTCCAGCGCCATTGTTAGAAATGCCGGCTGTCCGCGCGTGCGTGCTGGGCGCATGTGTTCAAACAAAAGCTTAGCGGGAGATGTTTACATTATCAACGGGGGGTCAGCGAAAAAGATCCACCCTGAGCGGTGGGTTCAAAAACCATCGGATTCAAAGAGGGGGGCCAGTGGTGTCGTGTCAACGACAAGCAAAGACGCAGAGAGAAAGGAGCGGTTTCACTCAAAATACGCGTCGTGTAAACTGGCCCTTTGTCAGCTTGCCTCTCTGAGGAACTGACATGTCACGTGTTCGTCTGCTTAGTGTATTGGCTCTCCCGTTGTTCACAATGGAACTAGGGCTTTAGCACGTGACCCACCCCACCTGTCTTCCTGAAAGGAGTGGGGGGGGGGGGTTCGCAGACACCTCTATGTCTGCTCATTGCAGAGGCACTCTGTTGGGGTTTATCAATTATGCTAATACCTCATGGGCCGTGAGCGAGAGGGGGAAAAAGGCCCTCTCTCTTTATGACGGCTTGCAGGTCAGAAGACCTGTTCTGTGTTGTTGTTGTTTGTGGGCTTTTTTGTCAATAAAACAGAGAGGAGCTTCTTCATGAACTTTATTCGTGCTTATGTGCAATGACGTACATGATTGTATGTCACTCAAAGCAGAGAAAGCATGATTTGTGCATGCTGTAAATAAACCAGCTGATAGTATTGTGTTACAAGCAAAGTCTGGACATGAAAGGATCATTCCCGTTACCATGTGGGCGGGTGACCCTGTAATGTGGACACGTGGACCTGGTTCATCAGGCACGGTTCTTTCTGTTGTCACGATTCGCCGAGGAGTCCCTGTGTTTGGTCGCCTGGCGGGGGACAAACCAGTTTTTTGCTCCATGCGTGCTCGGTATGAGGTGGGCCCTGCGGGGGTCTTTGCCTGGGCTCCTCCTCGTATGCTGGCCGCTTCTGCGACGGAGCACAGGTTGCTGAGTGGTGCCGAGGTTGCGTAGGTCTGTTACCAACAGACACCCTTGGGGGGACGAAACTTCTCCGGAGAATGCCCACCCGGAGAGCTTCCGCCTGTTTGCGGTCTTTGGTCCAGCTTGGTCTGTATTCGCTCTAAAGCTTTACCAAATAATCCCTCCGGCTCTATCGAGTGGTGGAGAAAAGGCACCTTCTATCCCTCAGAGTCATCCAGAGGTGGCGGATCGCAATAACCACTTCCGCCATTCCCCTACCCTGTGCAACAGCAGCTGTCCCATCATACGGAGCACGAAGTCTGTTGCTCTGCGGGCTTCATCCAGCAATTCGGCAGCCGCCTGCTTGTCCATTGTCGGTTGGAGCTGTTGCAGTTTTTCGCTGGACGCGTTCATGGCGCGTGCCGCGAGTCCCTGAGCACTGTAGCATTTTGCGAGAAGAGACGCCGAGGCTCTGCAAGCCTTGCTGGGAAGAGTTGGTTTTGTTCCTGATGATTTAGGAGCCAGGTGAGATGCTAGAGTGTCCTCGATCTGAGGCACGTTAGCTATTCCCACTTCATCCATCCCATCCACGTCGAGGAACTGTGAGAGGGGGAGAAGCATAAGAGCTCGTGGCTGAGTCCAGGTGCGCGTTAGTTCTGTCAGAAAATTAGGGAACACGGGCATCTTTTGCCTCGTGGCGGCCTGCTGCTTCGAGTAGAAATATTTTCCTGCCAGCCTCTTGACCTGTTGGCGAGGCGGAGGTTCAGGCCATGGGATGTGCAGCGCATCCGTTGCTCTGTGGCACAAGTCGAACAGAGCAGGGATGGAAAAGTCATTTCCTGGGAGCATAGATACTAGGGTCTGGGAGAGGTCTTCACATTGATCCTCCAGTTCCACGTCCGCCTCCTCCGTTTAAAATTCGCCCGAGGCTGAAATCGAGATCTCATCCTTGTTCATCATGCCCCAGGTATCGAATTCGACTGTTAGGTCCACGATAGGAGCTAGCACGTCAGGGCTGTCGCACCATTCGACATCGTGTGCTGTCATGTAGAGCCATGTCTAGCTCCGGCGTGGGAGTGAGGGGCTCTGTGGTGTCCGCGTCCGCTGGTGTCGCTGAAGAGCCCATGGCCTTGGCGACGAGGTCAACCCGATGCCGCAGCACCACATCCATCATGAAGCTGCAATGTGGGCAAAAGTCGGGCGTATCCAGTGCTGTTTTTGCATGCAGCATTCCCAAGCAGATTAGACAGGCCTCGTGGGTGTCCGTTGCTGCGAGGGAAAAGCCACATCCGCTGGGACAGGCGCGCGAGGTTGGGCTCGCCGTCCCGCTGGTTTTCCTTGGAAGTCTCGCCTTTCGCTTTCCTTTCTCTGATTCAAATTCAAGCTCTGTTTTTATTGGCTGGTTACAAACTCTGTTTTTATTGGCTGGTTAACGGCGGGTTACTCTGTGTTTTTAGTGTTTTTATAAATGCTGATAGAGAAGCAAGGGGACTATAGTTTTTTCTGAGATTACTTTGTCTAACATCAGTCTGTTAGTAGATAGTGACAGAGTGAAGAAATATGTTAAAAAATATATTATTAGAAAAGTTACAGACTGCACTACAAAGTTACATAGTGCAGCTTTAATGATTTTCAAATTATATTGTGCTTTTTTGTTAAGCACTATGGGGTTTGTCTTTTGAGTAAGGTTCCATAAAAACTAGGGATGCACAATGTTGGATTTTTGGCCGATATCCGATATGCCAATATGCTAAAATTTATTTGGCCGATAACTGATACCAATATTGATTTTTTTTTCCTAAACCTACTTACAGAGACTACATACATGCAGCTGTCTCTGCTGTGGGATTAAAATACTACATTATTTTGAATGGTTTTGTCCATTCGACCTGTTCCCATATGCAGATGCCACAAAAGGGGCTGAAGATTATGTAACACTTCAACTTGGATTATGTTTAATTTCAAATTTATTCATGACATTTTCTCTTTCTAACACAATGACAACACTCAAACAGTCATACAAAAACAGTGCCCCATATATATATATATA
>JBBPBX010008874.1:47552-61414 GCA_038048925.1 Garcialebias charrua
TACATCACCACAATCAGATATGTTAAGAGCTACCGGAACAGGAAGCCTTGGCTGAGCAAAGGCTGGCAACCTTGGCTGCAGAGGTTCACACCCTGCTGGAAGCCAGAGGCACTGCCTTCATGCCTGGCAACTCACAGGAGCTGAGCAGGACAAGATATGAGATGGTTGCTGGTATTAAAAGGGCCAAAGTCACATATAAACACAAGATCCAGGGTCAACTCACCTCACATGATCCACAGAGCATGTGGAGGGGCATAAAGTGTGTAACAGATTATAAAGGCAGAGGTACACAATGCCCTAGAGCAGGGGTAGGGAACCTTTTTGGCTGAGAGAGCCATAAACGCTGCATATTTTAAAATGTAATTCCGTGAGAGTCATACAATATTTTTAAAACTAAAAACAAGTAAATGTGTACATTTTATGTAAGCCCAACACTTTTAAAGTACAATACGTATCTGAATGATTTTTAATAACATTGTTATGCTGTTGTTAACAGTGATAATTAAAGTGTTTCTTACAATTAATGTGACTTCTGGTGCTGCATGGTTTTGCTGATGGCCTTGTAGTCTGGTTGATATGTAGTGAGGTTAAGCTTCATGCAGGCGTTGAGACTTCCATCAGTTAAACGTGATCGTAGGTTGGTCTTAGTGTTCTTTAGATGTGAGAAAGACTGCTCACATGCATATGTAGAGCCAAACCTTGTCAGTATGTGGTATGTGACGGGAAGCGGATTCCAAGTTTTGACAATCAGCTGGTCAGCGAGTTGACGTTTTTTTCATTTCTCCCCACTTGTGTTGGCTCGCCAACAATGCTTGCTGTCGTGCAAGTGTTTCCAAATCTTCATTCAGTGACTTGAACTTGTTCACCCACATGTCTGAGGCCTTCAGGTCAGCAGCTTGTAGCTCAAACTCTCTGACGGAGACACTGGGGATGTAACTTAGGTCGGTGCTGTCGGTGCTCGTGTGGATGGGTGATGAACTTGAAAAGACGAGTGCGCTCACGAAATTCTCCAAAGCGCACTTTGAATGACTGCAGGAGATTAGCTGTGAAGCCCGCTAGCTGCTGAAGATCAAGATGTTGAGCAGTGTCACTTGCTGTGCATGTATCTTTAAACTCTCCTAGTTTTTCAAAGTGTAGTAAACGACCTGTTTCAATGTAGGCAATGAAGAGTTGTAGCTTGTTTTCAAATGAAAACACTGCTTGTTGAAGAGATAAGACTGTATTTCCAACGCCTTGCATTTTCACATTGAGCTGGTTCAGATGTGCAGTCATGTCCACGAGCTAGTAGAACATCAAGAGCCACTCAGTGTTAGCTAACTCAGGATGCTCAATGTTTTTCATTTCAAGAAAAGTCCGAATTTCGCTCAGACAAGCTGCAAAACCTTAGAATCGCTTCTCTGTTTTTTGCAGATGATGTGGTCCTACTGGCTTCATCAGTTCGTGATTTACAACTTTCACTGGAGCGGTTTGCAGCCGAGTGTGATACGGCCGGGATGAGGATCAGTTCCTCCAAATCCGAGGCCATGGTCTTGAGCCGGAAAAGGGTAGCATGCCCTCTCCGGGTCGGGGAGGAGGTCCTGCCCCAAGTGGAGGAGTTTAAGTATCTCGGGATCTTGTTCACGAATGAGGGAAAACTGGAGCGTGAGATCGATAGGCGGATAGGTGCAGCGTCCGCAGTGAAGCGGGCGCTGTACCGGTCTGTCGTGGTGAAGAGAGAGCTGAGTCAAAAGGCAAAGCTCTCAATTTACCGATCGATCTACGTTCCCACCCTCATCTATGGTCATGAGCTTTGGGTTATGACCGAAAGAACAAGATCTCGGATACAAGCGGCTGAAATGAGTTTTCTCCGCAGGGTGTCTGGACTCTCCCTTAGAGATAGGGTGAGAAGCTCAGTCATCCGGGAGGGACTCGGAGTAGAGCCGCTGCTTCTCCACATCGAGAGGAGCCAGTTGAGGTGGCTCGGGCATCTGGTTAGGATGCCTCCTGGACGCCTCCCTGGTGAGGTGTTCCGGGCACGTCCCACCGGGAGGAGACCCAGAGGAAGACCCAGGACGCGCTGGAGGGACTATGTTTCTCGGCTGGCCTGGGAACGCCTTGGGATTCCCCCGGAGGAGCTGCTCCAAGTGGCTGGGGAGAGGGAAGTCTGGGCCTCCCTACTTAGGCTGCTACCCCCGCGACCCGACCCCGGATAAGCGGAAGAAGATGGATGGATGGATGGATGGATGGATGAAGCTGCAAAATGGCTGATCACTTTCCCTCTTGACAACCAGCGCACATTGTGCAGGAGCAGACCAGGATAATTGTTCCCAACTTCCTCCAGCAGTGCTTTAAACTGGCGATCATTTAAAGCTCCGGCAACAATAAAGTTGACCACCTGAATGACCAGCGCCATCACCTCACCAAGCTGCTCGCCACACATCTGAGCACAAAGCGCCTCCTGATGTAGGATGCAGTGAAAACTTAAGATGGGTCTCTTTTCATGTTCACAAAGCAGTGCTACAATCCTCTGTTTTTCCCCACCATGCACGGAGCACCATCAGTACACACTGAAATAAGTTTGTCCATCTGTAGATTTTTTTTTCTTTAGTGAACTCATTGAAAGTTTTGAATAAATTCTCCCCTCTTGTTGTCCCTTTCAGAGGCAAAACAGCAAAACTTTCCTCACGTAGTGTGTCACTGACAGCATATCTTGCAATCACACTGAACTGGGATATATGGCTTACATCTGTTGACTCATCCAAAGTGAGAGAAAAGAATGTAGCTGTGTTTATATCCGTCACTTGTGTTGCCTCAATTTGATTTGCCATCATGATGGTACGATCGTGAACAGTTCTTGCCGACAGAGGCATGTCTTTTATTTGTTTAATTATCTTGTATTTATCTGAAAAGTCATCAAAAAGTTCATTGGCAACATCAAACATGAATGTTTTGGCGTACTCACCATCTGTGAATGGCTTTCCGTTTCTCACAATGGCTAAAGCACCAGCAAAACTAGCTGAATTCCAGTCACCTTGTTGAGTCCAAACACGGAGGTGTTGCTGACCTGCTTGCACTCTGCCCAGTAGCTCTTCACATGCTTTTTTCCTGCTGTCCCCCACAGGATATTTTGATGCAAAGGCAGCATGTCGTGTGTCGAAGTGCCGCTTTATATTTGAGCGTTTCATCGAGGCAATTTTATCATTGCATATCAGACACACTGCAGAACCTGCTCTCTCCACAAAAGCAAATTGCTCTGTCCATTCCTGCTGAAAAGTACGATAATCCTCGTCTCGTTTAGCTGCCATCTTCGTCACACAGGTTTCCACAACTAGCTAAGCTAGCTGCTAGGAGGGATGTTTACTTCCTGATCACGTCTCCTCCCATGTCCGTGACGCATCATCCGATTGGCTCCGGTCGGCGCCAGTCACCCGCGGAGAGCTGTGATTGGCTACATTGGCGCCAGTCACCCACGGAGAGCTGTGTTTGGCTCCAGCCACTCGCGGCCATGTTTTATATTTTTATCGGCTTTTTAAAAATATTATTATTAAAGATTTGTCTGCGAGCCATATGCAGCCATCAAAAGAGCCATATATGGCTCGCGAGCCATAGGTTCCCGACCCCTGTATTAGACCATTAACTGACATTTTAGGGTCACACACCAGCAGCAGCTGCTGCTTCTATGTAAGCAAACGTTTAGTTAGTCATAGTTGGTGACATGAGAAAATAATACTCCTATTCTGGTGTCAGTTTGCACGCTTGGTGCATTTCTCAGATTAAATGGAGACGAGCATGCATCCCTCAGACAGCTACAGAGCTTTGTGTCTTCGAGGCGGTAAGATTGATTGTCTTTACATGCACAGTGATGAGTAAATAAAGCAATAAAATGGCAAAGTTTGAGCTAGTGTATTTCGGTTTCTGAGAGACGGTAGCATTCAGCCACCCTAGTGGTAAAATCTGCCTAATCCTTCTCATAGTTTATTTCTATCATTTCCTTTGTGCGTCCTTTAAGCCCATTAACACTTTTTTTCTCCCTCATCCATTGCTTCAGCTAAATGCTGCTGTAACTAGTTGTTTAGGCACTTTGATTATCATTTTCTTTTTGGTAGAATACCATAGATGAGAATATGCAGACTGAAATCAAAACAAGGTTTTATGTATGGCTTTATTAGTGATGAGTACTTTCTCGGATGGGGAGGGGATGCAGCTTCTGGACAGTGGGGGCTGGTCGGGCTAAAGTGACCTCGCCAGCGGTCACATCATTTTTATGAGGCTCTTTAACAGCTCAATCAATAGCCACCTCCTTGTCTGTTGCTAAATTATTCATCTGAAAAGCCTTTTGGTTGCTTTTCACCTTTTGGATTTTCATTAGTTTACTTTCACCAGCTTGGCTGTTTTGTCATCTCGTCTGTAAGTGGCAAATGACAACAGCGGCCTTGCATAAAAATACAATCACTGCATGTTGTTCAGCTCAGATGTCAAAATCCATCTGCATCTAATTCTTTTCATTTTACTTTCTTGGCATTAAACAGCCCTTAAATTTAGGGGTTTAAGCAGATCCTGATGTCTTCTTTGGCGCTGGTTTTTACAGGAGGAAAAAGGAAAAAAATATGCAAGTCACCAAAAAATAATAATAAAAAAGCCAAGTTGATATGATGCTCTCAGCATTTTGGTCATGTATGCAAAAAAATAAATAAAAAATTGTAACAAGCCTGGCTAAATTAGCTAGCCAGGTCTTCCTCCTGAAATGTTAACTTCTTTGTCATGGTTAAATTCTACATTATAAGTTTTAAGGTCCTTTTAAAGAAAGCTAATGCCTATTGTGTCCTGTAACTACTGGGACTGACATTTCTAACAAAAAGCACCTCCTACTTCTTTTCTTACTCATTGTTTTCATCCGTTTAATTTTCACTGTCTCAATAGCTTCATTGACTTTCATATTGAAAATAAAAATGTGTGTCTTTCTGGTCACCCAAGACTGAGTGTAGAAACCAGACACTAAACACATTAGCGTGAACTGGTGAAGCTTTAATTGGATTGCCCTCTGCTCTGAAAATGGAAGTCTAATTTTAACCCACCTCCCAGTCTTTTTCTTCCACGTTACATTACTGATTTTCTCCTGTCCCCTATTTTTCCCCTATTCCACCTTTGCCTTTACTCCTCTCTTTCTCTTCAAGCTGAAGTAGATATCTGGCATGCTTCACCGCTGGTTCTCAGCTCTGTGTAATTTCCAGCTTGTCCAATGTGTGACAAGCCAATAAAATACGAATGAGAGGGAGAGAGAGAGAGAGCAGGAGAGGAGGAGGAGGGGTGGAGGCTGTAACATGGTGGAAGTGGAGATTTACAGTGGTATCGAGTTCACACACTTCCACCAGGGCCTTATTTTTTTCTAACTCTTTCCCCATTAAAGAACACATGGTGCAAATTAACTCTTGCCAATAGGGAGAGCAAAAGGAAGGAAAGAAGGAAGAAGGGCATCGGTCAAAGAGAGGAGCAGACAGCAGAAAAGGAAATTTCAGGGATTGCTGTGAGGTCTAAGGAATGTCTACACTCCTTACCTTGAACCCGTTGCCTCACACAGCCTTTAAAACAACAGCAACATCACCACAGTCTGCCATCTACAGCCCCCACCACCAACCCCAGCACCACTGCAATCTTATGTAGACCCTCTGACATTTTGTACATGTGTTGCAGCTTGACTCACAGCTAACCCTATCTATCCTCCATCTCTGAATGCTTGTTGATCTAATGCAAGACAACTGGTGCACATGTGCTCAAGCTTTGATCATGAAAAATAAATATTTCTCTGTTTAAGGTTCTCTCCTATCCCATTTCTTAGGAATACATTGACTTGTTTATATGAACAAGAAACCCCTTTTCCAAACCTGGAAACCAAAGAGCAAGTGGTCTTAACAAAGCTGTCATCAATGTTTAGATGCTGGAGATGCTCCTTAACTAATAAAAATGATTTTGAATGCTCACAGTTCAAACCTTTCCTCTCTGTTGAAGATTTGAAGGATTTAAAAAAAATAATTTTAATCAGAATGCACAAATACACCCAGAGATTGACTGAACATGGTCTTTTATTGTCTAACACAAAAGGATGATTGTTTTTGATGGTGTGTACTAGTGCTGGGCGATATGACGATATATATTGTGGGGACGATAGAAACGTGCCTATCGTGCTACTTTCCTTCTATCGTCTCTATCGTGATAAATAAGAATAAATAAAAAAACGGTCGCAAAGAAGCTTCATATTGTGGTTTTGCGAGATGACGGTGCTGCTTTATGTTTGACACACGCGCGGGTTTGCGACACATGCTTTACGTTGTTAAACTCTAGAGCAATGGAGACACAGGGGCATGAAGTAGCATCTCAACCGGTGTCACAACAAGGAGAAACAGCTGCACAGGCAGCCCAAGAAGAAGAACTTTTACCAAAAAGAGGGGGAAGCTCACCTTGTTAGCTTCCATTATTTCGCTCCGCTGAAACTCTGAGACAAAATGGGTCCAGAGGACACGAACCCAGAGTCCAACCGAGTCCGAACTCGGGTCCAGTTAACCAATACAAAACAGACCAGAGACACAACAGAACCGGAATCAAACGCAACGTTTTCTCTTTTCTGTTTCTTGCCTTGTTTACTCCAGCTTCCAGAGCGGATTTCTTCTTCGTGGGTTTTATTAGCAGCCGTTGTTTTACCGCCACCTGCAGGAAAAATTTGGACCAAAGTAGAAACTCAAATTTTACTTGATTTTATCACTTGTTTTATTTGATTTTTGCTTTTGTTGCACTTTGTAGCACTTTGAGATTTTTATTAATGAAAAGTGCGTTATAAATTAAATTCATTATTATTATTATTATTAACTCCTTTTCTACTTTGGTCCAAATTTTTCCTGTACACACACACATCGTGTTGTATATATCGTGATATATATCGTTATCGTGATATAAAAAAGTCCATATCGTGATATATGATTTTTTCCATATCGCCCAGCACTAGTGTGTACTATAAAAATGACCAGATTTAGATTTTGTTTTCTTATTTTCTCAATAATAAGTATGGTTTTCTCTCAGGAGGATTATGTATTTTCCATTTGGTGCGTCATATTTCCGCCCGCTGTGGCCAGCGTTGCTTTGATGGGCGAGTCTAAATTGTTTTTGCCTGTCTGTCACTGCCAGTGGATGGACTGTGTGAACCACAGCTGCCAGTGCTTGTGGCGCTTCACCACACTTGTGCACACACTTCATTTATTCTGCGGATAGGCGTTTGTGCCTCCTTTTGTGCCTCGCATCCACACAAAACATAGCACGCCTTATTCTTCCTCAGCTGCGTGTGTGTGTGTACCGGAAACAGTAAAATTTCTATCATTTGCCTGATGTTTCTCTACGCACACCTCAAAGTCACTCACTTTCCTTCTCAGCTTTAATCTCTCCCAAACGTGATTACAACAGAGATTCCACAGTGCTGTCTGTTTGTTTTATTGTTGCCTCGATCCTAAATGTGTGCTACAAAGCAGCATAAACACTATCCGCGATGGTAAAGACATTTCCTGCCATCAAAGGGGCCGAGCTGTGCTATCCCCTCAGTAGCTGTATTCATTTCTCCTCCTGCCACGCTCAAATGCTCTTTGTTCCTCTCTTTATAGGAATGTACTTAACAGTTTGGCTGTGTTGTGTTTGTGAACAGAGCTGCCTTTGTTCCAGCAGGCGGTTAACACTTGTGTACAGAGCAAAGGGAGGCAAGTCTGCCTTATTAAGCTTGCAGTCAAATTAGCCGAACCACTATCTTTAATGAAAAAGATTTAAAATATGCAGCCCTCCCTTAAGACTCTATTTTTTAAACAACTTCTCAAATGTCTTATGCCTTCTACAGTATCTAAAGGCTTCTTGCTCTATCTTCATTCAATTGTAAAGAGAAACTGTTATCCTGTTTTCGTCTGTGTTCGGAGCCTTATCTGACATGCTGCTAAATGTTTCTGATCCCATTAGCTGCAGAAAAAAAATGATTTTAAGATTTTTTTTCTTTTTAGATTAAAGTAACAACAAGGCCTCTTAATTTAAATGGTACAAAGACAGCTCAGTGTTTCACATCAAAAACAGAGGAATAAATAGTTAAAGGAAATAATGTGATTTAATATAATTTGCTATCACTAATACAGGCAGCTGTATAGACTGTAACTTAAGCATCATAACAAGCTATTGTGAGCTGTTGAGTTTAATATCCCATTTATTGTTTTCCATAATATCCCCATTTCTGGTTGAATCACTTTTTACAAGCGTTGATTATTTACATCTTTATTATTTTACATTTATCACACATTTCTTTTGTCTGTTTTTTTATTTATTTTTATTTTGTTGCTCTGCTCCTCTGTCATATATTTGTGACAAATGCAATTGTTGGCATTTTAAGACTAGGGTTGATCTTATAGCAACATGTAGGCGTCTTTAAGTCCATTCGCACTCCAGCAGCAGAAAACAGATATTGGAAGAAGAAAATCTTTCTTCCTCCCACTGCTTTTGCTCCTACCTTCATACTCTTCTTCAGGTGAAATTGGATGATTTAAAGTGTGTTCCTGTCAGAGGGTAATGGAGTTGGTGAATGAGTGTGGAGGCTCTCTCCATCAGCGAATGGAGGGTGTGTTTAGGTGTCCTCCCTGGATAGACGGTGACCTCTCGTTCGTCCTCTCCCGCAGAGTTGACAGCCACACATTTCCACAAAACTTACACCTCATTCCTTCAGTTTGCACACTTTGAGTCAAACTTGCGTTTTTCTCTGTAGACTTGTGACAAGACCTGTAGGGGACTGAAGAAGCTTTCTGTCAGCAGATGGCTCGTTGGCTCCCAGAGTACTTTTTGGCACAAAACATCATCTCTAAAGATCCCTCAGTAGATCATCAAAGGGGTTTCCAAGATGGGTGATAATGAGACATGTTATTTGTTTGCCACAGCCCGGCGTAGTGCTGTGCGATATGACGATATATATCGTGGGGACGATAGAAATGTGTCTATCGTGCTACTTGCCTTCTATTGTCTCTATAGTTTATAAAATAATTTTATTAATTATTCATGCAAATAAATAAAGTAGGTTACAATGAAATGTATTGGTGTTGTCACTTTGCTTAAACTCAGTTTATATATGTGATAAATAAGAATAAAAAAATAACTTTCGCAAAGAAGCTTCATATTGTGGTTTTGCGACATGACGGCGCTGCTTTATGTTTGACGCACGCACGGGTTTGCGACACATGCTTTATGTTGTTAAACTTGAGAGCAATGGAGATGCAGGGGCATGAAGTAGCATCTCAGCCGGTGTCACAACAAGGAGAAACAGCTGCACAGGCAGCCCAAGAAGAAGAACTTTTACCAAAAAGAGGGGGAACGTCTGTTATTTGGGTACATTTTGGATTCAAGAAGTCTGACACGGAGCAGAAAACGGTAATCTGAAAACTTTGTCACAACGCTGTTCCCTCGCCTGACGCCAACACAGCCAACACAACCAAACCACAACACAAACCAAATACTAAATTAATTGTGGTATATCGTGATATATATTGTTATTGCAATATAAAAAAGTCCATATCGTGATATATGATTTTTTTCCATATTGCCCAGCACTAGCCCGGCGTTTTTGTTTGTATACCGTAGCTACAATTTAAGAATTCAGCTTTGTTCATTAAAATGCCTTCTAAAAAAAAAGATCACATACTTAAAATGAAGTCACTTTGAACCTGTCTGCAAGGTGATATTGCACTGCAACACTAGTATAAATACAAACAAAGGGAAATGCAGTAGGGGAATATTGATTACTTCATTGATCACACACACACACACACACACCGTCCTTGCTCTTTGCTTTGTCTTTGTCTCGGTTTTCACTATACTTACCGCTTAACACTTTATACTTGATACGCCCACATTGTGATCAACATCTGGTTTACTCCATTATTAGGTTTATAGGCAGAGATACTGGGCATCTTTGTGAAAATAAGTTGAAAAGTCCTGACCATGGGAGAATGGCTTTTTGGGACTTTTGCTCAACTCATTACACAGCAGCGACTGGTCATAATTAGGTGCAAACTGCTTGCTGCCATGCTAAAATGCCACTTAAATGCCAAATGGCAGTGAGGGTGTATATAATATATGGGACCTCTGGCCTGCTGCTTTAGACACTCTGCTGGATTGTTGCTGCAGCCGGAGAAAGGTTACAAATGAGATAAGTGCTTGCTCTTGCTGCATCAGCCCACGCTGCCCTTGTTACCTCATCAGCCAGGACTTCTTGTCCAAAACCTTTCATACTCTGTGAGCTATTGTTAGCAGAGGGGATATCTGATAAGCAGGAGAGAGCTTGTTTTCTAGTTATTTCCCTGGTGTGTACAAATAAACCAGTAGCTGCTGCTGTTTTTAGAATAGATAAACTATGCTTTTGTTGTGGACATGACGCTTTTCAATCATTTTTATTCACATTAGGACTTCTTCATCTGTGCACAGCTGATTTATTTTCTTACATCTAGCTGTTTAAAATGAAGTATGTTGATTTAAGCAGGCTATAACGATCTCCTTGTGCGGATGAACGCTGCTACAAGGTCCATATAAGGTGTTTGCATTAGCTCTGTGTGCCTCTGCATAAAATCACAAGGTGCCTTGAGTCCACCTGTCAAGCTTAACAATAGCCCATTATAGCATGTTTGATCAAAAAAAGCACCCAAAACAAACAAAAGACATCAGATCATATGCCAGCTGGCTTTTGTGTTATGCTAACATGCTGTAACAGCCATGTTTTTTGTTGTTGTACTGTAATATGTCACACTAAGCTTGCAGTCATTTGTTTTAGAATGAAGAGAGGTGGTGTTTTCATAAGGCTGGTGCAACAGCTGCTAAACTTTATAGCCTTTAATGTACGCCATGGCTACATATTCCTCACGTCCCCTCCAAAGGGCTCTAATGTGTGTGTTTGCTACACTGTATGTGAGCAGTCTGTGTAATCACTCCGAGCTGGCGGGCTCAGAGGGAGATGAAGAATCAATGCAGAGGCCTATGAAGAGAGGGTAGAAAGGAGACAAAGGTAGAGAAGGAGGCTGATCAATATCTTACCAGCAGGGTGGGGTAATATCCACTTCATGCAGAGCTGCCACAAACGGGGAGGATTGTGGCAGTGGAGTGGGGGTATGGGGACAGAGAGAAGAACAGACAAGAGAAAAGAGAAGGAAGGGCAAATGTAAAAAGATGCAAACCTCATTCACTATTAAACAAGGGCCTTGGTGTCAATCAAACGGCACATTCCACATTCTTCCATTTTACTTCAGCCATTTCAACAGTCTTGGGTATGGTTAGCTTGTCAGCTACTAGCCTATTGGTTTGGGACGTCGATGGGGTGTGGCTGTGTGATGATAATGTATGGGCTGCCATGGCAATGGTACCCGCTGTTTGAGGGAGTCATCAATAACCCCCGCCCTGTAGGATTCCACACACTCTTAGTCCGTGTCTGCTGGATCGTTCCATCATCAGCCGATCATATCACTCTTCACACGCAATCTATTGCGTTCATCCACTCTCACAAAGAGCCAAGTGTAAGAACATCATATAAGCCTCCACACAAGGACAAGTAGATGTCAATCACAGCACCGCCACAGACAGAAAAAGATGAAATCCTGAAAGTAAACCAATCTGAAAGTGAAGCAGCTTTGAACAGAAAGCTCTCTCTTTATGCTGCCTTGTTGTTTGAGGTTGCGTGCTCTCTAACAGATCCCATGCTCACGCTGATTGCATGGTATGGTGAACAGTGTCTGCCTTCTGCTTGATTTAACTTCAAAGCCATGGCTGGGTTGATCTGAGCGTGGCTGTTTAGAGCTGGGAGACAGGATGTGATGGCGGACAACTGAGCTGTGCACTGTAAACGGACACTTCCTCTGTGGTGGGTAGGAAGTCCCCGCCAAAACATATGGTCACACTGGGATGCACAGATTATATGCGTGTGTGGGTGCATTCCTTGGTTTTCCTTTCAAAAGACGTCTGAACGTGTTAATGCGTTTATTCATCTTCTGCTACTGTGAACAGTGTTTGGTCCTGAACATGCTGCTACAACTAATTACAAAGAGCCTCCATCTTATCTGCACTTAAAAAAAAAAATCAATATGTGCTGTATGTGCATCGTCTTTTATTAATACTATCAGGCCAAGTGAGACGTGAAAGTGTTGGTGACTTTTAATCTTTCTTTCCTGGTAAATCTTGTATGGAAACATACACAGATGACAAAAATGTGACATTACAGGTGATCCCCGACTTACGAGCGAGTTCCGTTACGAGTATCTCGTAAGATGAAAAACTCGTAAGTCCAACAACGCACGTGCTATCTCGTAAAACCGGAACAGCGCTTGTAAATAGGAAAAAAGACGCTAACGCTGCGGTGCACACCCGTGCACTGCAGCTGTACTTTTAAAAAGTTATTTTCATCACAGAAACAGCAGCACGTCAGGGCTCCATACATTCTGCTGCTCTAACGCGGTCCAAACTGTTTAGAGGAAGGACTGTTAGCTTGTTAAGTCCATACATTTGAAGCCATAAAAGGAGTTTACTTTAATAAACTTACCGAAAGCCGTTTCTCCGCAGTGTTCGTTCATCCAAAACAAGCTGACCGCGTGAGCTGTTGTTAGCCACCGCCATTAGGCCTGCACTCATTAGCGCCGTGCTAACGAGTCCATCCATCCAAAAAAGGCTGTCGGAGCTGCTTCTCCACGTTAGCTGAATGTCCATCCAACATCTTAGGCTGCTAGGCGGACATCGAGGCGAGCTCCCGGCCGCCGGTTCGGTCTGGTTCTGGTGGGGGTCCGCTTAGCATTTAGCCTAGCCTTAGCCGATGAGCTAATGTTGTCGCACGGCGCTTTTTAAGAGCGATCGCGGAGGATCGCGGCGGTTGCTCCACAACAGACACATCCACAAAGTTCACAGAGAGTTTCCAGCTCATTTATCCGTATGAGGCAACCTCTGATCGCACGCACGGTCCTAAAAAGCCAGCAGCTCCCACCCAGCATGTCCGCCAGCTCCCGGTCCCGGCATGTCGGCTTGGTAGCTCCGCTCGTTGCCTGTCAGGCGGCAGGGCAGTGGGAGCTCCGCTTAGGTCCGCTCGTTATATTTCAGGCGGGGGGAATTTGGGAGAGATCGCTAATACAGTACAGAGTACACTAAAAATTGAAATAAAACATAAAAATAACAATTATACTTTATTTATAAAGCCATTTAAAACGACCACAGCTGCAACAAAGGGCTGTACACATGAAATTAAGAACATTTAAACACACAAAAAAACAACCTTTTTTTAATGTCATATTTTTATTAATTATGATAATCTCATAAAGTTGGATCCTCGTAAGTCCATACGCTCGTAAGTCGGGGACGACCTGTATTATTATTATTAAATATTCATCCTCCTCTCTCCTTTCACATAGTGAGCTGAAGCAACTAACAATCTCATCAACAGTAGCCGTGTTTCCATCAAGGTTTCTAGGTGCGCATTTTGAAGTATCGCAGCAGAAAAGCTTAATGGAAACGGCAAAATACGAAGTTACTTCCTGAAATTCGCCAAAAAGTTTATACGCTCGCTTGAGGTGGTTTTTGGGAGCTGCGAAACCGAGCAGCTGCGCAAAACGACAGATGGAAACACATTTGCCGACTCGTGCTGCCGTAGCGCACATTCACGTCACGTGACTGATCAGCTGTTTCCGCTCCGAACAGCATGTAACTCGCTAAAACTAGTTGGCATGACAGAATAAATACAACTCGCCCGATAGCAACACGTACCTGAAATATTCTCTCCATTTTGACGAGATGTGTGGCCGGGTTCTGTTGTCAACCGCTACTTCCTGTTTACTCTCTGGTTTACTGTAGACATG
>JBBPBX010008875.1:12950-28353 GCA_038048925.1 Garcialebias charrua
GCAAAAGTGAATAACTCATCTTAATTTCTTATTTCAATACATTACATATTAAACTATGTCATGTATATATATTTTTAAACAATTTGTTTTTGATCATTTTCTTAAAAACAAACATTGACCTTGCCCTTTTCAAATTATACTCCAAACAATTCCACAATCCAACTCCTTGGATTGAAGTAGACCGTCCCTTCAAACTAGTTCTGTACTGTGGTTTCACAAACATCTCAGTACCCTTCAAATTATAACAACGTTGTCTTTTAACAAAATGCATTTGAATATTCAAAGGTAGTGAGTTGTTCTGAGCTCTAAACATAATTAATAAAATATTGTAATCTACCAAATCATATAACTTAAATAATTAAATTTTAGAAAATAATATATTAGATGGATGACAATAATGTTTTCTTGCAATAATTTTCACTGCTCTTTTCTTTAAAATAAAAACAGGCATTGTAATAGTTTTACAAGCCAGTGAGATAGGAGGGGGCAGTGCTGTTTAGTGATTTATAGACATACAACAACATTTTGAATTGGATTTGAAGGTGAACCGGAAGCCAGTGCAAGGAGGCCAAAACAGGTCTAATGTGCTCTCTTTTGCTTGTGCTGTTAAAAATCTTGGGCTGCCGCATTCCGGACCAGTTGAAGTCTAGCTATAGAAGGTCTGACCGATGCCAAATATGAGTGAGTTGCAATAGTCTAGCCTGGATGTAATGAATGCACAAATTACTGTCTCCAGGTTATTTTTGGACAATATGGGCTTCAGCTTAGACAGCCACCTCAGTAGGAAAAAGCAGGATTTAACAATCATATTTACATGATTGTTGAGTTTCAGAAAAGGGTCAAGTAACACTCTTAGATTAGTGACTCTTTGTTTCACTAACGGTGCTAGAATGGACAGGTTGATGCAGTGGTTGGTGATTGTGTCATTGGGGGGAACAACATAACTTCAGACTTATTCTCATTGAAACTCAAGACATTTAAAGCCATCCAGTCTCTGATGTCAGCCAGGCAGTCCAGTAACGAACGGTTGAATAGAGAGAGTACCGTTAAGTCTTAGGGAGAAATAAATTTGGCAGTCGTCAGCATAGAAATGAAAATGTATGTTGTGTTTCTGGAAAGTAGCACCTAGTGACAGCAGGTCACTAGGTGACAGAAAATAAAAGAGGACCGAGGATGGACCCTTGCGGTACCACCCATTTAAGCGCTGCCGAGGCTGAACTAAAATCTTTGATGGAGACACAAAAGGACCTGTAAGTGAGGTAGGATCTAAACATTTGAGGGCTGACCCTAACATGCCCACCCACTGCTCCAATCTCGCAATGAGGATATCATAGTTGATCGTATCAAAAGCAGATGTCAGGTCCAGTAAAAGAAGGAGCACAGAATCACCAGCGTCTGTGAATAGGAAGATGTCATTAAAAACCTTAAGTAGAGCAGTTTCAGTGCTGTGGACAGGTTTAAATACAGACTGGAATAGCTCTAAGATGGTGTGATCCTCTAGAAAGCATTTCAGTTGGGCCTCCACTATTTTTCCTAGTAGTTCAGTTACAAATGGGAGGCTGGAGACAGGCCAGAAGTTGGACATGACTGAGGGGTCAAGGCAAGGTTTTTTTTCAGGAGAGGTTGGACAGTGGCATGTTTAAAAGATAATGGCACCACCCCTGAGACTAAAGGCTCACCCATAGCTCTGCATACGGCCGTACGCAGCTGTACGCATGTACTACGCAGAGGCACATGCGTATCCCCGCAGGGCATGTACACGCAAACCTCAAATTGTACGACCGCGTACGCAAACGCGTTGTCGCACAATAAACTTCCCTGTGCTGGACTGTTTTGTATGCGACACAAATGTATTAAATTCCCCTTCTTCATCCCTGATATGGCCTTTTCTTTTGTTTTTTTGCAAAAAGGCAAGTGATCGCTTCCTCCTCTGTTGACTACATGACTGAAAAGATGAGAAATTAATTAATTTGTCACGAGCGAATTAAACTCGGGTAGTGCATTAACAGAGTACCCGAGTTTTCGACAGATCGAGTGCTTTGACTTCTATCGAGGCTTTTTTGTCCACCTCGGGTACCCGTAGTACGTCACATTTCACAGCGCGCGAGGCAGCTTCAGCTTTTAGTAGACGCTACAAAATGGATTCCTGTGTGCGCACGGATGTTAATGGAGCACGCCGTCTTGTCAAAAAGGTAAAACAGTTTATAATTTTATAAATTGCGCTACTCATTGAATCATCCTGTAGATTTTCTTTGCTCTGACCGCCGTAGTAGTTTGTGACAGCAGGGGGCAGTGTTGCATTGCAGGTCACATATATAACACGGCCGAAACGGCGTCCTTTCTCTCGTTTCACAAACAAAAAGGCAGCAAATATTAATCTCTCTAACTATTAAAAACCTATAAACACAATCTCTAAAAGTAAACCTAAATTGCACAGCAATGCAGGTGTGGTACGGTGTGGCTGTGGTCCCATTTGTTTTTTAAGTTTCGGTTCAGTACTTTCACTTTTAATATTAATAATAATAAGTAATAGTTTTGTTTTTCCTGTGACTTATCTGCAGTATGATAAATGATAGGAGCATAATAAATGCTCCCAATGTTTTGTTGGTCTTTTTTTTCTTTTTGTAAAGACGGTTTTTATGCATTTATATTTATTTATTTATTTTTGCATCATAAGACACTGTGACGTCATCGGCTACTCGAGCGTCGTTCAAGTTTTTTTTTATGTTAATGTCGAGGTTAAAAATTATGTACTTGTTCAACCCCTAAATTCTGGTCCAGCGTGGCTGCGGGATGTTCTGCAGATTTCCGGGTGTACTGGTCTGATGTGTGGGCTGCAGGGCCAGCGCTCCCTGCTTTTTTTTTTAAAGAATTTTTTAATAACATATAAACAAAGAACACCGCTGTGGCTGCAACTGCTAGCTTGCGCCTTTTTTTCCCCCCACCCGACCTATCAATCAGTGCAGTAGGCGTGTCAGCAAATGACCAATCAGCAATCTCAATTTGTCCCGTAGGTAAACGCACTGTGCTGCAGCTGCTCAAATAACCTGAAGAATTTGGTGCGAAAATGCAAGAATGTACGCGAGAACAAACGCTAAGCAGTGGGGGTAAACTGTCTGCATACAGCACGTGCGTAGGGACACGCGTATGGCCCTACGCAGAGCTATGGGTGAGCCTTTAGCTGCTACTCACAATGGCAAGAAGAGGAGGGCCCAGAACAGGAAGAACCTCATTTAGGAGTTGAGGGGGACAACGTCAAAGGGGGAACCAGATGACTTTATATTGCACATGACCTACACCAGAGAAGACAGAGAAGTAGGCTCAAAGTGGTCAATAATAGCTACACAATGAGATGGGATGGACGGATCATGAGCAGGAGGAGAAATAAGTGCCCGGGTGTTGGCAACTTTTTCTGAAAATAAATGGGGGAAGTTTTCACACAGCTCAGTTGAGGCTTCTAGAGGTAATTGTTCACTGAGGTATAGAACTGAGTTCACGGTGGAAAAAAAGATCTTGGGGTTGTGGGGGTTTGAGGTAATTATATCAGAAAGTACTTTGATTTGGCATATTTAATTGCCTTCTGATAATGGTGCCAACTGTCTTTTAGGATTTGAAAAGAAACCTGCAGCCAGTCTTTCCTCCACCTGCGCTCTGCTCTCTAACATTGCTAACAGCTTGAGTGATGTCATTAAGCCATGGTTCTGATATAAATTTTGTTTTCCTGGTTTTAACGGGAGCAACACGGTCCAGAACATTTAAACAGACAGAGTTAAGCTGAGAGGTTAGCTCCTCGGTGGAGAGAGACACAGAGAGCAGATCGATCCTCTCAGAGGTAAAAGCTTCAGTATTGTGTCAAGTGTTTCGTTCAAAATGGTCAGAATCAGCAACAGCAGATGCAGAAAATCAAAGATCAAGGAGATGTTGCCGGTCAGTCACAAGCAGCGAGTTGATATCCCAGACAAAAAAGAAGAAAAAAAAACTGAAATAATCCAAAACCATCGTCAGAGGTAGCTTGCAGGCCAGGTACACGGGTGCCATTTTACTGGAAGTGAAAGGTAGGATCTAAAGAATTTGAAGGCTGACCCTGTGATGCCCACCCACTGCTTCAGCCTAGAAACAAGGATCTCATGGTTGATTCTATCTAAAAAAGCTAAGTCTGGTCCTCTGGACATTCAAAAAATAAAACAAAACAAAGCAAAAAAAAAAATGTAGAAACGTTTCGTCTTTCGTCCGAAAGACTTCCTCAGTCTGAGGTGCTGGGTTCAGCTCAGTCTTATAAATAGCACCCTCTCACAGTGTTACACAACCAGTTGGCTGATGACAGCCTGAAACCAGCTGCTCACATGATCAAGGAGGACCATCAGCCTAACAATGGATCGTTAGCACCCTGATGGTTGTTTGCTATTCACAGAGGGCTGAGTGATACCAGCAATCACAGCATTGTAGGAGGGGGACAGTTGAACTCGGAGGCCTCCACCCCTGTTTAATGATGGGCGGTTTCTTTTCACAAAGATGGCCTCCTTTACTCCTCTCTCAAACCATCGTTCCTCTCTATCAAGGATGTGAACATCTTCATCCCTGAAAGAGTGACCGCTGGCCTGGAGATGAGTGTAGACTGCAGAGTCCTGACCTGATGATGTTGATCTTCTGTGCTGGGCCATCCTTTTGGCCAGTGGCTGTTTAGTTTCCCCGATATAAGACTGATCACAGCCCTCCTGACACTGAACAGCATACACAATGTTACTCTGTTTTTGCCGGGGGACTGGATCTTTGGGATGAACCAGTTTTTGCCGTAATGTATTTTGAGGTTTAAAAGCCACTGGGACGTTGTGTTTAGAAAATAAACGTCTCAATGTCTCTGAAACCCCTGCAACATATGGAATGGCCACTGGTCTGGGTCTGGGTTCCTTCTTTTCACCTGATGGCTGGCTGGAGTCCTGTTTGGGTTTCTTCTCTGCTTTCAGGAAGGCCCAGTTAGGATATCCACATTTCTCTAGAGCCTGTTTTGTGTGTGATTTCTCCTTCTGTCTGGCTCCTGCGTTAGTGGGGACGCTGTCTGCTCTGTGGTACAGAGTCCTGATGACTCCTAACTTGTGCTCCAGAGGGTGATGGGAGTCAAACTGTAAATACTGGTCTGTGTGGGTGGGTTTGCGGTACACCTCAGTTTGCAAATTTCCTCTATCAGAAACTGAGACCTCACAGTCCAAGAAAGCCAACCTGCCATTTCTTACATCTTCTCGTGTGAACTTGATATATTTATCCACAGAGTTGATGTGATCAGTGAAATGTTGGACTTCCTGAGATTTAATTTTAACCCAGGTGTCATCAACATACCTGAACCAATGACTTGGTGGTCTCCCCGTAAAGGATGTCAAGGCTCTCTTTTCTACCTCCTCCATGTACAGGTTGGCAACAATAGGAGAAACTGGAGACCCCATAGCACATCCATGTTTCTGCCTATAATATTGCTCCCCATATGTGAAGTAGGTTGACTGCAGGCACAGTTTCAAGAGTTGACACAGTTGCTCTGTGGAAAGCGTGGTTCTGCTGTTCAGAGTGGTGTCTGATTTTAACCTTAAACAGACCACCTCTACTGCTTCATCAACAGGAATGCACGTAAAGAGTGATGTAACATCAAAAGAGACCATTGTTTCATCAGTCTCCATGATGACATCCCTCACCTTATCCACAAAGTCCATGGTGTTCTGTATGTGGTGTTCTGAGCTGCCAACTAAAGGGATGAGTACAGATGCCAGATATTTGGAAACATTGTAAGTGACAGAGTTAATCATGCTAACAATTGGTCTTAAAGGTACACCTTGTTTGTGGATTTTGGGTAAACCATACAGACTTGGCGTGGCCTCCCCTGGGTACAGTCTGTGGTACAGAATATTGTCAATAGCCTTGTCCTGCTTCAAAATTTTCAGGCAATCTATCAACTTCTTCTTGTAACCACTTCCTGGATCTCTTTTCAGCGGTTCATAAGTGGTTAAGTCACTAAGGAGTGACATAACTTTCTCATGATAGTCTTTCTGGTTCAAAATCACTGTGCACCTTCCTTTGTCTGCTGGGAGAATTATGATGTTTTTGTCCTTGCTAAGCGTGGTGAGTGCATCCCTCTCTTCTCTACTGATGTTGGAAGGTGGTGGTTTAGCATTACTGAGACAGGCTGAAACTTTGACTCTGAGTTGTTCTGCTTCAAAGTCTTTAATTTTGTTGTTACGGATGGCTGACTCAGTGGCTGTGATCATCTCCACCAGTGGAATTCTACTTGGTGCCACTGCAAAGTTTAGCCCCCTGGCAAGAATCTCTGTCTCCGGCTGGGTGAGCTGTCTGTCAGATAAATTCTTCACCCACTTTTCTGTCTCCCCGGCATGTAACTGTGTATCGGAGTGTTGTCTTACACTGAATGTGTTGTTGTTGGAATTGTTATGGTGTTGACGAGTTATCAGTGAGTTAAATTTGTTTTGTTGTCGAGTCTTGGACTTGACATGCTGTGCTAAGCGTGCCCGATCTGTACAGTCCATCACTTGCTGAAGTGTGGTCTGATCTAGGCACGTTGTTAGTTTTTGATAAATTTGCTCTTCTTTGGCCTTCAAGGCCTCAATGGTAAAATTGGTCTGTCTTACCCGTTCATTCAGCAGCTGCGTCTGTGCCTTCTGAAGGATGTTGCTTGCCCGGTGCCCGCTGACCGATGAATTCAGTTCCAGGCTCTTAGGAATAATGCCACTTTGTCTGCATCTAAGGTTGAATCGCAAGTGGTTCCTGTAGTCCGCCCTCTTCCTAGCTGTTTTCTCAAACTCTCTAACAAGTTTGAGGCAATCCTGGCCAAAGTGGTTCAAAATACCCTGATGCATGCTCAATAATCCAGGTAGAAAAATCTAAAAAAGCTAAGTCTGGTCCTCTGGACATTCAAAAAAAAACAAAACAAAGCAAAAAATTGTAGAAACGTTTCGTCTTTCGTCCGAAAGACTTCCTCAGTCTGAGGTGCTGGGTTCAGCTCAGTCTTATAAATAGCACCCTCTCACAGTGTTACACAACCAGTTGGCTGATGACAGCCTGAAACCAGCTGCTCACATGATCAAGGAGGACCATCAGCCTAACAATGGATCGTTAGCACCCTGATGGTTGTTTGCTATTCACAGAGGGCTGAGTGATACCAGCAATCACAGCATTGTAGGAGGGGGACAGTTGAACTCGGAGGCCTCCACCCCTGTTTAATGATGGGCGGTTTCTTTTCACAAAGATGGCCTCCTTTACTCCTCTCTCAAACCATCGTTCCTCTCTATCAAGGATGTGAACATCTTCATCCCTGAAAGAGTGACCGCTGGCCTGGAGATGAGTGTAGACTGCAGAGTCCTGACTGCAGAGTCCTGACTCCGATACACAGTTACATGCCGGGGAGACAGAAAAGTGGGTGAAGAATTTATCTGACAGACAGCTCACCCAGCCGGAGACAGAGATTCTTGCCAGGGGGCTAAACTTTGCAGTGGCACCAAGTAGAATTCCACTGGTGGAGATGATCACAGCCACTGAGTCAGCCATCCGTAACAACAAAATTAAAGACTTTGAAGCAGAACAACTCAGAGTCAAAGTTTCAGCCTGTCTCAGTAATGCTAAACCACCACCTTCCAACATCAGTAGAGAAGAGAGGGATGCACTCACCACGCTTAGCAAGGACAAAAACATCATAATTCTCCCAGCAGACAAAGGAAGGTGCACAGTGATTTTGAACCAGAAAGACTATCATGAGAAAGTTATGTCACTCCTTAGTGACTTAACCACTTATGAACCGCTGAAAAGAGATCCAGGAAGTGGTTACAAGAAGAAGTTGATAGATTGCCTGAAAATTTTGAAGCAGGACAAGGCTATTGACAATATTCTGTACCACAGACTGTACCCAGGGGAGGCCACGCCAAGTCTGTATGGTTTACCCAAAATCCACAAACAAGGTGTACCTTTAAGACCAATTGTTAGCATGATTAACTCTGTCACTTACAATGTTTCCAAATATCTGGCATCTGTACTCATCCCTTTAGTTGGCAGCTCAGAACACCACATACAGAACACCATGGACTTTGTGGATAAGGTGAGGGATGTCATCATGGAGACTGATGAAACAATGGTCTCTTTTGATGTTACATCACTCTTTACGTGCATTCCTGTTGATGAAGCAGTAGAGGTGGTCTGTTTAAGGTTAAAATCAGACACCACTCTGAACAGCAGAACCACGCTTTCCACAGAGCAACTGTGTCAACTCTTGAAACTGTGCCTGCAGTCAACCTACTTCACATATGGGGAGCAATATTATAGGCAGAAACATGGATGTGCTATGGGGTCTCCAGTTTCTCCTATTGTTGCCAACCTGTACATGGAGGAGGTAGAAAAGAGAGCCTTGACATCCTTTACGGGGAGACCACCAAGTCATTGGTTCAGGTATGTTGATGACACCTGGGTTAAAATTAAATCTCAGGAAGTCCAACATTTCACTGATCACATCAACTCTGTGGATAAATATATCAAGTTCACACGAGAAGATGTAAGAAATGGCAGGTTGGCTTTCTTGGACTGTGAGGTCTCAGTTTCTGATAGAGGAAATTTGCAAACTGAGGTGTACCGCAAACCCACCCACACAGACCAGTATTTACAGTTTGACTCCCATCACCCTCTGGAGCACAAGTTAGGAGTCATCAGGACTCTGTACCACAGAGCAGACAGCGTCCCCACTAACGCAGGAGCCAGACAGAAGGAGAAATCACACACAAAACAGGCTCTAGAGAAATGTGGATATCCTAACTGGGCCTTCCTGAAAGCAGAGAAGAAACCCAAACAGGACTCCAGCCAGCCATCAGGTGAAAAGAAGGAACCCAGACCCAGACCAGTGGCCATTCCATATGTTGCAGGGGTTTCAGAGACATTGAGACGTTTATTTTCTAAACACAACGTCCCAGTGGCTTTTAAACCTCAAAATACATTACGGCAAAAACTGGTTCATCCCAAAGATCCAGTCCCCCGGCAAAAACAGAGTAACATTGTGTATGCTGTTCAGTGTCAGGAGGGCTGTGATCAGTCTTATATCGGGGAAACTAAACAGCCACTGGCCAAAAGGATGGCCCAGCACAGAAGATCAACATCATCAGGTCAGGACTCTGCAGTCTACACTCATCTCCAGGCCAGCGGTCACTCTTTCAGGGATGAAGATGTTCACATCCTTGATAGAGAGGAACGATGGTTTGAGAGAGGAGTAAAGGAGGCCATCTTTGTGAAAAGAAACCGCCCATCATTAAACAGGGGTGGAGGCCTCCGAGTTCAACTGTCCCCCTCCTACAATGCTGTGATTGCTGGTATCACTCAGCCCTCTGTGAATAGCAAACAACCATCAGGGTGCTAACGATCCATTGTTAGGCTGATGGTCCTCCTTGATCATGTGAGCAGCTGGTTTCAGGCTGTCATCAGCCAACTGGTTGTGTAACACTGTGAGAGGGTGCTATTTATAAGACTGAGCTGAACCCAGCACCTCAGACTGAGGAAGTCTTTCGGACGAAAGACGAAACGTTTCTACATTTTTTTTTGCTTTGTTTTGTTTTATTTTTTGAATGTCCAGAGGACCAGACTTAGCTTTTTTAGATTTTTCTACCTGGATTATTGAGCATGCATCAGGGTATCATGGTTGATTGTGTCAAAAGCAGATGTAAGGTCCAGTAAGACAATGAGCACAGAATCACCTGCATCTGTGGCTAGGAGAATGTCATTAAATACCTTCAATAGGGCAGTCTCAGTGCTGTGGAGAGATTTGAAGCCTGATTGAAACACTTCTAATAGCGTGATCCTCCAAGAAAATTTTCAATTGGGACTCTACTTTTTTTCTAGTGGTTTCAAAACAAATGGGAGTCTGGAGACATGTCTAAAGTTGGACACCACTGAGGGGTCAAGGTTTTTTTTATTTTATTTTTTTACAGGGGTTGGACAGCAGCATGTTTAAAACTTTTGGGCACCACACCTGAGAATAGACTGTGATTCACAATAGAGAGAATAGTGTAATAATATAGATACATTTCCCCGTACGGGCCACCAATTGTAATAATATAGATAAATACGTATCTTTAATTTAGATGATAGATTTGAGCAGGTTTAGACTGACACAAATTTATCATCAGTTTTACGGGTTCTCAACTTTTTCAGATTAAATCAATAAATCTGTGGCTCAGTGAATGTAATGTAACTTGACAGGAAACGTTATTATGTTGACCTACCAAAGGCAGAGTCATTTAATAACAAAATCATCAAATTACAATCACAACATATTTACATAGATTGATCGATCACAACTTATAACTAACTTTTCAGCAGATTAAAACATAAGACAACAGAACACAAGTTAATGGGTCTTATATTAACTTATTTCTGTGGCACAAACTTACAGTTTACATTTAGAAATAAACATAAGGAGTTAAGGAGGAAGATTAAAGAAAGGAAATGGTTGAATCTTATCTTGAGATGTTTAACCAGAGTGGCTCATCCTCTGGTCGGTTTCGGCTGGACATCCGTACCGTGATGAAACGACGTTTACCTTTGTGAAGATTTTCTTATCTCGACTCCAGTAAATTAGTCAAGCCAGACGCGCATGCCTTGCTGCGTTTTACAGGCGACAAATTTCATCTTGCCACGGTCTCGTGAGGTCTGCTTCGGCCTCCCAGAGTGATGTTATCAGCTCCGGTTTGGTTTTCAAGATAACTTCCAGAAAGAGTTCACAGCTTGGAGCTGTGATACTCAGGTGGCTCACAGCTGACGTGCTGTTTAAGCCTCGCTGAAGACGTGGGCCTTTGACTGATGGCCGGACGTACAACAGCTTGGAGAAAGACGTCTATGCATCTTTCATTCTCCCAGAGAACTCACTGTGGATGAGCTCGTGGTTCCCTTTGCCCTCCAGAATCAACAGGAAGTGTCCCTTTAAGAAGGGGTGTGACTTAGTCACATACTTCCTGCTGATTGGTTGTCTTAACACTAGAGAAAGTGTGACTTTGCAAGTCAGTGAGCTTGAGTGACAGATGATAGGGTAGACAGTACATAGAGAAACATGCGTCAGAAGATGCAAATGCATGTGAACAAGCCATGTACTTTGTTTTGAGAACAGATTCATTGTTTTTAGAAAGGACGGGAGACAGAAAGCAAGTTATGTCTAGAACTTTTCCTTCGTTCCAAAAACAGTTCAAACAAATACGAACGGATTGTTCAGTCAACTTTAGACACTTATTCTGCATAGAGCAGACAGTTTAAAGCAAGATCATTCTGAGATGTTCTCTTAACTTTGGCATATTTAAAATATACCAGCTTAGTAAATCATCATTAAATGACAAAAATATACTGTTGATCAATTTTGAATTAACACACATTAAAAATAAAGTTCAATCTGATTAATTGGTGTCCATTAATTCAAAATAATTGTACAAAAATGGTGTCCACTTGTCTCCTTGAGAGCTTCAAGAAGGTGTAACACTGAGAGTTTCAGAGAGATGTGGAGAGGCCCACATCCCATACGGACATGAAAGTGCTGTATCCCTACAATAGAGGGGCCCAGAATAGGAAAAAATATATTTTAGAAGATGAGGGGGGACAACATCAAAGGGGGAACCAGATGCTTTCATGCTACATATAACTGGTGCACCCACTAATGTGGATGAAACTGAATCCCAGCATTACTGGGTGCAGTTTCAATGAAACTGCATCCAGTAATGTTGGGATGCCAATAACACTTTATTATGTCAAGATGGATTACAGTTTGACATGTTTTGCATACATCTATATGTAATTTGCATAGTCACAGTACACATAGATGGTTGTGTATACAATGATCTCAAGCATAGAGGTAAAGCTTTCACAACACTAGAAATGGCCATTCAAAATTTAATCCAAATCTGTAAATCACTGACACACTGAGATCAATCCAAACCTCTGTGTGCAGTTTGTTGTGTAACAGATACAAATGTCAAAGTGGAATAGAAACTGGAGGCAGTCAGCAACGTGTGGATACATGCAGTGGTTAAGTCTCAGAGTTTCTACTTTGTAGATAGAAGAAAAAATAATAACTATCATTATCTTATTCTTCTTTTGGCTTTTCCTCCTAAACTGCACATGGGGCCAAAGTTTTTATTTTATTTGACTTTTTTTATTTTTTCAATTCAACCATTACTTATACAGGTCAATTCCCATTAAGCCTCAAGTACTCATTCAAAAGAGATACCTGTTACATACAGACATACAAGATAAATAAGAAAAAAGAACACAAGAGGATGGGGGGAGGTAAAAAACAGTCATATTACAATGACCTGTTACATTTTACATTTGTTTATTTGATGCATTGAATCGTAATTACAATAAACAGAACCCAAAACCCAGAATCACTTCCATTTTTTTTTTTATAAAATAAAAGAATAATATTAATAATAATTAAATACTTTATTTTTTAAGTGGTTCTGAGTTTAAATTTAGGGGTACTTGAGCACCCCAAAAAGAGGTTAAAGTCGCCACTGATTTAGAGTTACCAATCAGCCTAACATGCATGTTTTTTTGTCTGTGGGAGGAACCTGAGTACCCAGAGAAAACACACCCATGCACAGATATAACATGCAAACTCCATTCATAAAGGCCTCCAGTTGGGATTTGAACGGGGGAAACCTGCTCGCTGAGAGGCAGCAGCTCTACCAACTGTGTCACTGTGCTGCCCATAGTCAGTCTATGGATATACACTATATTTATTCAAATATCTGTATGCACCATTGTCCAGATTTTGGGGGAGTGGTGATACAGAGGTTAGATAAGGTGGTCCTGTCATCAGAAGATCACTGGTTCAACTTCCAGTACTGCCAACATCAAAATGTGGGTGCATGGGAAAGGTGAAGCACCCACACCTGCCTCCACCATTTGCCTCATTCTGGGCCCTTGAGCAAAACCCTTAACCCCCACAATCTGATCCCCCTGATGCCCTCAATAACAGCTCTCTGCTCCACACAGAGGGGTGTGGTAGCTCAGTGGTCTGTGGTTGCATCAAGAAGGCATTCAGTGTAAAAATAATTGCCAAGTCTTTGTACGACTTAGTTCACTGTGGTGACCCCTGAAGAAGAGAGCAGCTGAAAGAAGAGAAGAAAAAAAAAGGTACTTCATTTGTTGATCTATGTAACTGTATTATGCTGCCAAAGTTAAAACAAACAAAAATAATCTGATGCTAACTGAACAAAATCATTCTTGTTTGGAAAATATTTTATTAGCTTCCACCATCCAGACTCGCACAAACACACAGGCTTGTGAAGACTTCTCAGCTTAACTTGTCTCAGACAAACTCAGTAGGGGCTGAGCTCCTAGTGGTGGATGAGAACTGTGCAGCAAACAGACTTACACTGTGAATTAACAGGATTAAATGTTTTAAGAGGCTTGTCAGGTAAACCTGAACCTGTCTGCTCAAATGCAGAGTCTGACTCTGAGCTTCTTTCAGCTTCTTTAAAGTCTCCAACTATCTCATCCATGACTGGCATATCAGAGAAGCAGTACAGCACACGCTACAGCACTGCAATTTGGCATACAGTACTCTGCTAACCAGCACCTGCCAGTATGCAAAAGGGGAGGTGCACACCTGCACACTCACACACACAGATGAAAATTATGCAAATAGAGAATTTAGTGTGTTGAAGTTGTCTAACATGCTTTTGGTATTTGATTTAGTAAAGTCTCAGCTTCCAAAGCTTCCCCGTTTAATTCAGTTACTCATCTGCAGCTCTGGCATGAATAAAGCACACTTCTAAAAAGGGTTGAACAAGTTCATCCTCACACAGAACTGACCTGCATTCACAGAACCCATAAAAAAAAAAAAACATTTTAATAACCTTCTACTATACAGTTGGATAAAAATAGAAATACTGAGGATATAAAACAAATCTTGCAAGGGCATTTTGCTCCAATCTTGGGACACTGTCATGTTATATTTCATGATGAACATATACAAATACTTTTCAGTCACTATCTTCACTACTCTTGTAGTGGAAATTTGTACCAAGAAGTTCAAGAAATTATAGCCACAAAAATAATATTGGTCCCTGCACAATATTTTATAGAAAGAAAATGTAAATTTATTCAAAATTGTTAAAACAGCTATGTGACAAAAACCTCATCTGGTGAGATGGATGTGACACAGGCATACAGTAGATGGAGAGATGGAGAAAAAAGGGAGCAGCCAAGAAATAAGCACAAAGTCACTTGCTATGACCATCTATGCCAGGGGTGTCAAACTCATTTTGATCTGGGGGCCGCATACAGCTTAATCTGATCTCACGGGGGCCAGACGTATACGTACTCATTCCAAAAGTCCACTTTTTTCTTTGTATTAGTGTGCAAAGAATAAATAAATTATAAAAATATTTACATTAAATTAATTGTCCTTTTACACTTTTACTCAGTTTAACATTTAAGTGCATTACACATTAAAAAACTGATCAGTGATTGCACATTTTAAAACATTTAGTCAACAAACTGTTTTGTTAAATACCCTGATGCATGCTCAATAATCCAGGTAGAAAAATCTAAAAAAGCTAAGTCTGGTCCTCTGGACATAAAAAAAAAAACACAGTTTTGTTAAAACACTTTCCTGTATGTTAAAAATGCATCAAACCCATCAAAATTTAGAAATGAATGAATTTTAATACACTGATGCATGCTCAATAATCCAGGTAGAAAAATCCAAAAAAGCTAAGTCTGGTCCTCTGGACATTCAAAAAATAAAACAAAACAAAGCAACAACAAAAAAATGTAGAAACGTTTCGTCTTTCGTCCGAAAGACTTCCTCAGTCTGAGTTGCTGTGTTCAGCTCAGTCTTATAAATAGCACCCTCTCACAGTGGATCAACTGATGACAGGCTGAAACCAGCTGCTCACATGATCAAGGAGGACCATCAGCCTAACAATGGATTGTTAGCACCCTGATGGTTGTTTACTATTCACAGAGGGCTGAGTGATACTAGCAATCACAGCATTGTAAGAGGGGGACAGTTGAACCCGGAGGCCTCCACCCCTGTTTAATGATGGGCGGTTTCTTTTCACAAAGATGGCCTCCTTTACTCCTCTCTTAAACACCACATTACTCTGTTTGTGCCGGGGGACTGGATCTTTGGGATGAACCAGTCTTTGCTGTAATGTATTAACACAGTTAATGAGTGAGTGGAATTGTCTCCCTCCTCCCCTGCAGGCTCCATTCACATAAAGGGAGCTACTTTCACTTTATGTGAAAGGGAGACAATTCAACTCACTCCTTCATCTTTAAAAATTGTGTTAGGATAGGCTAAGTGATTGGTGACTGTACAGTACTGTACATGTATTCATTTGTAAAAAAAAAAAAAATAAATATATATATATATTAT